>OZ014522.1:94780845-94910587 GCA_963966055.1 Lathyrus aphaca
ATCGTTGAATGTTTTCATCAAAGATGCCCAAATATATTCTAAGTTCGATCTCAAGTCAGGTTTTTTGGCAATTAGGCATTGACCCGAGGATCGTCTCAAAACAGTATTCTGCATTCCTAACGCCCAGCACCAATGGACGGTGTTACCATTTGGACTTAAGGTGGATCCATCTCTCTTTCAAAAAGCCATGACTAGAATTTTTGAACCCATTCTTAACAGTATCCTGATCTATATTGACGATGTGCTATTGTTCTCAAAAGATGAAAAATCCCATAAGCAATTATTGGGCTGATTCCTTCAAATAACCCAACATCATGGAATGGTGCTCTCTGAAAAGAAAATTCAATTAGGGCAAATAGAGATTGATTTTATAGGGATGCATTTCTCCCAGGGAAAATATCAGCCCCAACCTCATATTGCCCAAGAACTATTAAACTTTTCTGATGAAAATCTCATAGTTAAGCAAATCCAACAATTTATGGGTATAATTAATTATATCCGAGATTTCCTGTCGAAGCTGGCGAGATACACAAGTCCTTTATCCCAAATGCTGAAGAAAAAACCTCCACCGTGGGGAGCAAAGAAAACTAAAGCAATAAAAGCTTTGAAGAAAATCGCACAAACTCCACCTGCCCTAAAAATTCCTGGGAATGTCAAAAGAATCTTGCAGACCGATGCCAATGATCACTATTGGGGAGCAGTTCTGATAGAAGAACTTGATGGGAAAAGATACTATTATGGTAATGCTAGTGGTCAATTTATAAAAGCTGAAAAACACGACCACACCACCTACAAGGACGCTCTCACCGTGAAAATGGGAATCCAAAAGTTTGACTTTCACCTAAGAGGCTACCAGTTTGAAGTACAGATGGACAACTCCTCTTTTCCTAAGATCCTTGAATTCAAGAATAAGATGCCTCATGATCCGCAACTCTTAGGATCAAAGATTGGTTTTCTAGATATGATTTCTCTGTAAAACATATCAAAGGAAAACAAAATGTAATCCCTAATATGCTATCCAGACCTATGAAACCTATCCAGATCATCACAACCAAACATATGTTTCCTCTGATTCTTATGGTCAAGCCATTACCAGCCCATGCATCCAAAACCAAGAACCTTCCTCCAAGAGTAACGATATCCTTTTCATCGTCCCAGCTCAAGCAGTATGCCAGGAACAATCTCTTATATTACATGACAAAAATCATAAGGAATAAACTACCTAATCATAGTCCTTATTTCCCAGATACACCTTTTCTCCTACCAATTTTAATAAACCCAAATCTTAAATTCACAAAAAACCATTCGTGGTATATCTGGTGTGCCACCTATTTGTATTGTATGCTTGTTCTTATTCCCACTGAGGCCATGTATCAACACATAATGGATCCCGAGAACTACAAGTCTTTGATTTAGACTACTTTTGAGTGGTACTCTCTGTTACAATGATGGATAGACCAATTAAAACCGATCATAGACGAGGTCCAAGTGTGAAGATTATCCTCTGAAGATATTGGCAAACTCAAGTCTGTTTTCTTTCTACACAGGCCATATATGACATATTCTGTAACTAAGCTGCTTAATTGTAAGAGTTATGTTCATATTTGGGAAACTATTTATGAATATCCACCCAATCTAAAAATCATGAGGGAATTATTGGAGTATGTTAATTTCATTAATCTGTATGATCCAAAAAACCTTGATGATAGTTTAACTTGTATAATTCATGAAAAGTTCAGAAGACCGGAAGTGGGAGAAAGCTCGACTCAAGCCACACAACAAAAACCACATTCTACGATGGAAGCTGAATTCTGAGAAGGACAACTGGCAGACACTAATATAAAATTAGCGGATCACGCTTACATGATGGATGACACCTGGCAGCGTGAGTCATCTCAGTATGAAGATTGCTTTTCTGATGGAAATATATCCGATCAAAATATGTCCCCCTCTCATGAACCCATTTGCAAAGACTAAATGGACAAGTGTCCCTAAAAGATCACAAGCATGTTTATGAATAGTAAAATTTCATCCTTTTGTGTAATAAAGACTACAATAATGTAATCCATAAGGGATAAGTGTGTCAAGTGTTTTAAAAAAGACATTCATATAGTATAAATAATGTCATGCTTGTAAATAATGTTGCTTTTGTCTTATATGTACCTCCTTGGCTATAAAAGGAGGGCTTTTGTAACATATTTTCATCAAGCAATCACAAATAAACTCTCTTGTGTGCTTAAGAACAAACATGTTCTAAAAATCTTTTCTTTCTTCCTCAAAGCTTTAGTTATTGTATTCATATCATAAATCCCCTCAAAGTTTCAAGTATTGCTCTACACCTGCCTCTAAATGAGGATCTTGTGTATCAGAAAACATCTGACCATTGATCCATACTACGGTCCTTGCTATCATGAAATTTCAGTTTTAATTGTTGGTTTGTGTTATGCCTATGTTTGGCTATTTGATGACGATAGAGTTAAGGCTGGTTTCATGGTATGTAAGGCTCCCAGACAGTGTGGTATCAAAGCCTGTACAAAAAGAAGGGGTGCATATAGTATAAATATAATAAAGAGAGTGAGTAAGGGAGAAAACCACCTAAAGATAGAAACACCTGAGGATAAAAATGTAAATTAATAAAATCCCTCCCCTCTTCCTCGTGAAGCAAACATATTTTTAATTAAAATCCCTCACCCCCCCTCCCCTCTTTTGAACCAAACATATATATAATAAAAAAAATCCCTCACCTCCCATCCCCTTCCCTCCATTAAAATCCCTCCCCTCTCACTCATTTGAACCAAACACACCCTAAATGGACAACCAACAATTTCTTTTAATAAAGATTAAGTATGTCAATAAAGGTTGTTTAAATTAGTAAAGGTTGATTTGTCTACAGGGTGATAGGTCTGGTTATTTTAGTTTTTTATTTAAATGATTTTTTATTGTTACAAATTTTTGTTAATTGTTTTTTAATTATGTTTCAATAAAAATTATAATTATAATTTTGATTTGAATAGTTATTTTTAAAATGTTATTTTAGGTATTTTATCATCTTATTAAATTTTTTTAAACATCAAAATTTTAAAAAATCACTTAATTTTGACGTCATTTTAAATAGTATTATAATTTTTTTTTTAAAACAATTGTGATTTTTACTATATTTTAATATTTAATAATGTATATTTATGTTATAAGTAGGGATATAAAGGGAAATTCATAGGAACAAATAATATCTCTGATGGATAAATATGATAATCATATTCTCCCCATATTCATGCAGATATCGTTAAGTGAATAATTTGCGGGTTTTAAGATACCCGTGAATATTTACAGATATCCATGAATAAAATTATTTTAAAAAAAATATTTTGAAGACACAAAAAGTGATTATTAGATAATATTCATAATAATTCGCTTTCAATTTAATAACAATATTTCATATATTAATTTCCATCTTTTTCACTAAAAAATAATAACATTCAAAATATATATATATATATATATATATATATATATATATATATATATATATATATATATATATATAACCAAAACAAATAAAAATATTATGATTATGAATTATGATGAAAGAGCAGATGACACAGGAGTAAAAATGGAGACATTTGTTGGACACAAAAATGGTGTTATTAGTTAGTTGGTTGGTTGAATTGTTGAAGTAGAATATAAAAGAAAGTTAAATATAAAATGGTCATATAAAATTTGAATGAAAAAGATTTTCTTCGAAGAAAATATAAATAAAAAAACAAGATTATTTTTTTAAAAGATTAATACAGAAAATATAATAAATTAAAAATATTTTTTTAAATAATTTATAAATAAATACATCTGCAAGTATGAGTATCATTAAATCTACATTTGTATTTGTTATAAAATAATAAATTAAAAATATTTTTTAAATAATTTATAAATAAATACGGATATCCGCGAGTATGAGTATCATTAAATCTACATTTGTATTAGTTAAAAAATATATATTTAAATATTCATTTATTTTATTCGCGAATATCCATTAAATTATCCATCTTGTATCGTGGTAGATTTATTCGCGATATATACAACTACGATTTTTTTTATCATCCCTAATTATAATATATCAAAAATAATTTTTTAATTTATAAAAAA
Source organism: Lathyrus aphaca (assembly GCA_963966055.1). Lineage (NCBI taxonomy): Eukaryota > Viridiplantae > Streptophyta > Magnoliopsida > Fabales > Fabaceae > Lathyrus > Lathyrus aphaca. The sequence goes on from OZ014522.1 coordinate 94,784,986, forward strand.
AATTTGATTTTTTTTAATAATTTGAAAATTATTTATATATCAATTATTTTAGAAAACCTAAGTTTTTTTTTTTAAAGTTAAAACCCCTATTGTTGATGCGATTTTTTTCCGCTGATAATCTATTAATTTCTATGCAAATGTCATAGAAATTTTAAAGTTTATTCTGATTTTAGTTAGTTCCCCAGATTCAATCCACCTAAATCTTTTATAATTTTTTTTAATAAATACTAAGTATTTTTATGAAAAGACAATAAAAATAAAAGTCCATTAAAAATGATACATAGTATAAATTAAAAAAAAAAAAAACCAACAAAAATATAAGGGCCAAAACGAGAGTATCTTTACATGATATTAACCCTAAAATTTGTATTTCTTGTTGTTTTTGGAATTTGTCATGTGTGACATAGGGGAAAAAGATATTAACCTAAAAAAACAGTTAAAAGTGCATGTTACATGACTAAAAAGCCAAGATATCCGTGCAATAAGGTGCGAATCTACATCATCATACTTATTTTATCGACAAGTGACGAAATTCTGATAATTATTAAACTAACGAATTAAAAAATAACTATAAAATTGCTTTAATCGATAAGATTGGTCCCGCAACACCACCTTTGATTTGAACTCTTAAACCAATATTTAAACACAGTTGAGGTAAACATAACCACAAATAAACTCTTCACTCTTACCTACCAATGGCAGAAACAACAACAAAAAGGTAAACAACAATTTTCCTCACCTACCTTTCTTCAACATACCTTATCAATATGCAATTAACCACTAGCTTCACTGTAGATATGCAGTTGTTACAGGAGCAAACAAAGGAATTGGATTTGCAGTATGCAAACAATTGGCTTCTAAAGGAATCACTGTTGTGCTTACTGCAAGAGATGAAAAGAGAGGCCTTGAAGCTGTTGAGAAATTGAAACAGCTTTCTTTTTCTGGCCTTGTGGTTTTTCATCAACTTGATGTCTCTGATCCTGCAAGTATAACATCATTTGCAGATCTTATCAAGAAACAATTTGGAAAACTTGATATTTTGGTGAGATCATTCAAATAAACTTTTTTTTTAATTGAAAATTATAACCTATTATTATATGGCTCTGAACTATGAAGCACGAATACCTCGAACACGACTTTGACTCTGTATCCGTAATAATTTAAAAAATAAATAAATTAAACAAATTATAAGTGTCGATTTAAGTGTTCGACATGGATACAGATACACAGACCCATCATTTTTCAGAGGTGTTGGTGCTGAATAGTTTCTGATTATTCGAGATAGTTTATAATTCATCTTGAATAACCACAAATGTTTGAAACATACTTTGTTTAGGTAAACAATGCTGGAATTCCTGGAGTTCACATTGACAGTGAGGCTCTGGCTGCTGTTAATACTTTGGTATGATATATTTTCTCCAAAATATCCTCTGCCAGTAGCGAATCGAGTGTTTGTTTTGATTCTGAGAAAGATAGCTGTACGTTTGTGGTTTTTGATTCTCTCTTGTTGTCCTCTGATATGTTGATCGGATAAGTTCACATAATAACATTAGGGAAGTTTATTTACAATTTCAAGTCACGCGTTAACATTTGTGTTGATCTTCATCAATTCATTCATAAAAGTTTTCTTGTTTTTCGTTGCAGGAAAATCATGGCAAGGTTGATTGGAGTAAAATACTAACCGAGAGCTATGAACATACCGAAGCAGGTATTAAAACAAACTACTATGGAGCAAAGGAGTTAATCGAAGCACTTCTTCCGCTTCTCCAGCTTTCAAGCTCACCAACAATTGTGAATGTTTCCTCATCCATGGGAAGATTAGAGGTACGCGACGATGTCGATAATAACAACTTTTGCTATACCTAATTTGATAGTATGTTGCTCGTTTTCATTCAAATTTGTTTGCAGAATATTCCGAGTGGATGGCCTAAGGATGTTCTGAGTGATGTTGAGAATCTCACTGAAGAAAAAATTGATGAAGTTTTGAACCGATTTCTAAAGGATTTTAAAGAGGGTTCAATAGTAGAAAACAAAGGTTGGCCTAAAAATATGTCTACTTATGTTATCTCGAAAGCGGCTCTAAGTGCGTACACAAGAGTTCTGGCTAAAAAGTTTCCATCAATATGCATCAATGCTGTCTGTCCTGGTTTTGTGAAAACAGATATAAACTTCAATACAGGTCATTTAACACCGGATGAAGGTGCTGAATCGATTGTGAGGTTGGCATTGTTTCCTGATGGGAGTCCTTCTGGGTGCTTTTTTGTTAGAAGTGAAGAGAAACCATTTTGATGTTAGACAACAAAATGTGATAGATATTTGAAGGGAAGGTATGAGCTGAAGAGAGGGCTACTTTGTATTGAAAATTTTCTACTTGTGTTGTACTAAAGAGAATAAAAGTTCACTTTTAGGAACAGGCCCAAGATAGAGAAGAAAGTTTCAGTTTTATTTTAAGGATTGTTATTATTAATTGGGGGTATCTTTAGTATTTTTGTACCCATTTCTATTTTATTGAGTCTTTGTTGTTTTAGAGGCCTGGCCCAAATAAGTCTTTAATCCTAACTATATATTTGGAGTTTCTTTGTTATTGAGACTAATGAAAAATTCTGAAAAGTTTATTTTATGTTTTATACTACCTTCCTTTGCAACTTGGATCTTTTGATTTTCCTAGTGTAACCCTAACATTTGGTGCTTTCATCTTGTGTTCTCATGGCTTCTCCTAAACCCCTCAACCCTCCTACAAGAGAGAATGTTGAAGAAGTTGTCCATACCTCTCAACTTCACCTTAATAATGCTATGGATGAAGTTCATCAAAATATGAATAAGAGATTTGACAAGGTTAATGCTGATTTTGAGCAGAATATTGGCCAGATTCATACTAGAATTGATGAAGAAAAACAGATCTATGAATCTAGACATGAATCTATCATGTCAACACTCCACAAGTTGTTGTCCCAAAAGGAACAACAACAACTTGTTACTATTATTCACTCAACAACCACTTCATCAGGTATTTCTCACATTTCCTCTACACTCATGGTTTCAATCTCTATTATCCCTATTATTTCTCCTCAACCTACCCCTTTAAGACATTCAGCTACATTCTCTAACTCACCCACTCATGTTGTTGTCCTTACTTTTCCCAAAAACACAACAACTCCACCACCACATTTCTCGCCATATCACAACCCTCAAACAACTTTTACATCTAACCCAAATTTTAATCTTCCATTTTTTCAGCAAAATCCTTACCCACAAATTTCCCATATTCCACCTTTACCCCTCATGCGTACTCCTAACTTGAGCTTTCCATGTTTGATGGTTCTAATCCACTTGAGTGGTTGTTTCCAGTTGAATAATTTTTCAGTTTTTACAATATACCACATGAAAATATATTATCTTTAATTTCATTTTATATGAAAGATGATGCTTTGGGATGGTTTAAATGGATGCATCATAATTTATTATTAATTGATTGTATCTCTTTCACAAGAGCTTTGAAATTACGTTTCGGTCCTTCTACTTATGAAAATCATCAAGTTGAACTATTCAATTAAAACAAGAAGGTTTTGTTGTGGAATACCAAACAAAATTCGAAAAATTAGGAAATCGAGTTGTTGGTTTGCCTCCCGATGCAATTTTGAATTGTTTTATTTCAGGACTGACTTTAGAGATAAGAAATGAGATGGCCATCCATAAACCAACATTCATCTCCCAAGCTATTGGAATTGCTAAACTCATTGAATCTAAACTCAAAGATTCTACGCCAAAATTCACAAAACCATTCTCCAGCCCTTACCATAAACCCAATACCACTACCCCTAACTACCAATCTTTCAAACAACCCAATTACCCTAACACTCAAGGACAAAGCATTGGCAAACCTCAACCAGCCCCTTTATCTTCAAAACTCACCTTCGACGTCTCTCGCAAACTCAACTTCAAGAGCGAATGGTTCAAGGGCTATGTTTTAATTGTGATGAGAAATTCATTTCGGGTCATAAATGTTCAACAATCCAATTTCTCCTTCTCTTGGCTGAAGACGGAGTTTTAGAAGAGAATGATTTTGTTCAAGACAACATTGAAATTGAGAGTGAAGAGAAAGACAAAGCTGGCACATACTTCCAATTATCCACTCATGCTCTAACTGGTCAATTTTCTCCATAAACACTTAAGTTTAAAGGCCAAAATGGGGGCTTATCTATCATGGTACTGGTTGATACGGGCAACACTCATAATATTCTCCAACCAAGAATTGGAAGTATTTAAATTCCCTAATTTTGACATGTGACGGGCGTCATGTGTGCCTGACGGTCGTCCCACATATTAGTGTGTGACGGTCGTCTGGGCCTTGTTACGGGAGTCATGGGCTTAAACTGCAGAATGTCTATTTTTCTTCTACATGTCTGATTTCTTCCTCATTTCTTCTTCATTTTGCTTCTTTTCTTCTACAAGCCTCGTGGATTGGAATACCTGTAAAACACTTAAACATTTTGAAAAATGTCTTGTAAATTAAGGAAAACGATAACTTAATTAACGGAAATAATTCTAAATAATCAGTATAAAAACGTGTTATCAAACTCCCCTACATTTGAATATTTGCTTGTCCTCAAGCAAATAAACAGTAAGATTTTGAAAATATCCGTTAAACACAAACACAAGACACATTACCTAACCGTACGTGGTCGTTCGACTCCTTGCTAAAAAGACCGGTAGTAACTCAAACACCAAAGATACATTAACAATACAAAAGCAAGATGTTGTGTTCATAAACCCCTTATACAAACCAGTCCGAATCATTCTATTATAGCTCAACCTAATGCTCTCGTTTCTATTTCACCCATTTTCATTCTGGCGCAATCACATTAAGCCTTTTACCGTTTCACGCACATAGTGGAGTAGCCTGTTGATGGGTTTGATCTTTTTAAACATGGGGTCTGGTACACAAGTGTGGTAACCCTTTATATGTACTGAGTGAAAGTCATGGGGGATCGAACCGTAGTTCTCCCTACCGAGTTCAGGACCAGATACCTCTAAACCAACTAATATCAGACTTTTCTTTTCCTTTTTTCAAGTTTTGCATCCTGTATATTTGGTGCAAGCTTAACCATTTTATCATTGGCAGCTTAATTCTTTATGATTTTTTCTTTTTGGCACTTAAAGTATCAATCAATTATTTGAATCTGCTCACCATATAGCTTGTGTTTAAGGAGGTGTTGACTACTAAAATAAACTACTAGGGGCTAATGTAGAACTAAAGCTTTAGATCTCGGTATAAAAGGTATTCAAACTGATATCACATATCTTAGGGTCTAAGGTGTCAAGACTGTATAAATTTTTTTAAGTCTTTCTCAACTTTCTAACATAGCCTATCAACCTATATACTCGTAGGGTATGTCAAGTGAGTGCATTCTAACGGATTTTTTTTTGTTATAGCGAAAAAATTAAAGGGAATAGAATAATTGAATTTACTTTCATAGATAGCTTGATTTACTTGAAGTGAAAGGTACAAAAGGAAAATACTAACTACCTCTCTCCCACACTATCTCAGACATTGTCCTTAATGTTGCAAGATAAGGGAAATACGACAAAAGAAAAAAAGGAAAAATACAAGAAAAGTAAATGACCTATTGCGGTCCTTGTCCTCTGCCTCGAAGTTGTCGATGTCCATACTACGCCACATGATCCGGGATACCAACAGGATGGATATACTCATGAAATTGCTGCACTTGCAAAGTCAAACTACCTAGCCCTTATATGGCTCCTGTTATCCGCTCGCCTTGGCTTGTTTGCTCTTTTCGAATTTGGCCCATGAGAGCCATCATCTCTGCTTACTATGGCTGATATTGTACATCTCTCTGAGCGTATAACTCATTCCGCTGCATAATGGCCACGAGAATATCATAATTCATTGTTAGCGTTCTTTCACTTCTTCGACGACGTCGGGAGGAAGTGCTAGCATACTGAGTGGCTGGCGGTTGCTTACCTTCTTCCTGTTGTGACTGGTCCATCTCCCCAAATTCATCGTATGGTGGTGCTTCAGGCGCAACAACACCGGGTTCAGGAGCATCCAAATTGTAAATCCAATTTATCGTGTTTAGTGGGTTCGTGCGGGTATGGCACGACAAAATGATGCTCTTAACTACTCTGTTTTTTATCATCAGGTTGTACATGTCATCTTATCGTTGCCTGATCAGACATGAATTTTGACAACAGTCCATGTCGAGAAAAAAGGTTGGTAAGTTAGTGAGCCGCACTCCTAATAGGATATGGAATGCAATAGAGGTAACGATACCTCCGAAGTAGAATGGAGTTTTCCCTCTATCACATGTTGGTAAGGAGGGTAAGTTAGCGAGCCAAACTCCTAAGGGCGCTGGAAATCTTAGGATCAATTGTCAAAATATCTATCTGGTCCAGAGACTCCTTCAGAAAGACACGAGTAGTTGGATCAGTATTCAGGGTAAGGTGGATATCCATTTTGAAGAATGTATCTTTGATCTTTTTCAAAAGGGGACCAACGAAGTCATCTGGAGCTGAGGCCCCAGGAGCTGTCGAAGAGCTGCTTCCAGAAAAACCAAAGCTCCTCCCAAGCTTCATCCTGGCATACTCCCTGGGATTCGGCCACTTTAGAGCCAACAGGCGGTCACCAGTAATATCTGCCTTTGGGGTCGAAAGTTGAGAGGAAGAAGGGTATTGGATATTTTCCTCAGGCAAGGTTTGTTGAGTCTTTTCAGGCCCTTTTTTTTATCAACCTCCCCCTTGTCCTGTTGATCATCTTCCTCGCTTTTATCCTCTTCTTCCTCCCTTTCTTCCTCCTGCTCTAGACTATTCATTACAACATCTTGAGCATTAGCTTGGGGCTCTCCCATAGGCTTTGGTTCTTTATTTTTTGGATATGATGGGGTAGGGTCCTGAGTCCTATCAATTTCTTCCTCTACAGCAAAAGCTGCATGTATTGCCCTACTAGTCTGGCTTGTTTGGCCAAGATAGTCTTTGATCGAAATATCATCAAGCTCACGATCAGAATCATCAGTGTGAGATTGTTGAGTAGTGGTTTTAGTAGGAGAGGATCTGATAGCTTCAATCACAGGGGGAGGAATAACAAATGTAGTAATGTGTAACACCCCAAATTTTCCCTTTGTTTTCTATCTTTTTCTAGCTTTTTGTTTTGCATTCATACGTATTTTCCACTAGATCATTAACATTTAGTTCATATCATTTGCATATGCTTCTGAGACATGGGATCAAGATTTTCTGAGGAATTAGGGCTTCATGTCCTATTTGTGGTTATCAGACAAATTCAAGGCTTCAGTTTTGCAACCAAGAATGGCATCATTCTCTTATTACTTTTGTCATTGAGTTAGGGTTTATTTCCCCTGATCAAGGATTTCACGGGCGCATCTGGCCCATCATCAGTGGTATAGTGTGAATCTAGGGTCTCAGCGTCATTGAGTTACAAGGATATTTTATTTTTCTTAGCATCTCAGAATATTCTTCTTTCTCAATATCTCAAAATATTTGGTTTCAGTTCAGACGTGTTTGTTCAGTCTCTAACCATTTCAAATGGATGTTTGACCTAATCTTGGTCAAACTATTAGGATTTTTGGGACTATTTCTCAGTCAGTGGGCGTCCAAATTCAGTGTGGGTTTAATAATCAGGGAAATGTTTCAAGTTAATCCAGATGGCCTTTCTGTCAGTGGCAAATTGTTCAGTGGTTGTGAAAGTTCATTTTTTTAAACTAGAGATTGTTGGAAGAAGCTCAAATGTGATGTGTGCGTCGATGGCATTTATAAACATTTCTATCCATTTATTTATTCCATTTCTATCCCTTTCCATAATCATCATTTTTCTATTTGAGCTCACATTAGTATTCACTTTTAATTTTACTAAACTATTCTCTGATCCAATATTAGATCCATATCTCATACCATATTTTAATTTCCAAAAGGTCCATAAACATTTTTCATAACCATTTTCAAATACACATTCCTTTTCAATTCCATTTTCATTTCTTTACTTTAATACCCAAAATCCAATTAAGTCTACATATTTGATTATTCATTGTTTATCATTTTATACCCATTTCTTTAATGTTTTTAAAATCAATAATCAAGTCCATGATACAAAGCTTATTTCATGAAACTTTTTCTATAAGTTCATGGGAGTTGATGACACGGCCCATGAGTTTACATTAATGTTCCATGCCCCACATATTCCATAACCTCATACAGGATTGCAATGCCATCTAGTTTTTCTTTTTTTTTTTTGTTTTTCCAAATACTCTTCACACATCAAAACCACCTTGCCAGTGCATACCATCACGGACCCACGCATTTTTCATCAGTCATTGCAACATATTTTGTCACTCATTTGCAACACTCACAACAGACTTTTTTTTCCATACAAGTCGTTCCATGTCGCACCAAACGTACAACCTCACTCATGCACTCATCAATTTGCAACAAGAAAGAAAGAGAATCACACACATCAGTAACAACCTGCATACACAAAGTCATCACACAAAAAACCTCCCACTCTTATTTTCATTCTTCCCACAACAAAGAACACACCCTCAATCTTCAAAAAAATTCAATGTTTTTTCTTTCCTCATTCACCAAACTCATTGTAAAACCACCACATAAACCGTAATCCTCTTCAACAAACCTTAATAGACCTTCAACTCATTTCAATTTCAACAACCTTTAGCTTACCTCTTCACCCATCAACTTTCGTTCAATTCTACAAACCATCTCCATAACGCCATACCCTCTTTGAACCTCCTACAAACCTACAAAACCTTTTCAACACCACTAATTTCCATTCATTACAAACAGGGCAGAATAAAGAAAAATAGATGAAGAGAAATCTAAGAGAACGAAACAGAAAGGATAGAGAGAGAGAGAGATTGAAACTTAAACGGAAAAAACCTTGACAAACCTCAATCGCCTCAATCACAACCACATCGAACCACTAACCACATTGACTCTCGCATTAACAATGCCCACAATCTCAGCTCAGATTTGAAACAGAAAATGATAGAAGAAGAAGGTTGAGACATTGACGATGTGTCGCGAGAATGCTTGAAATAAGAGATAAGAACAGCGTCGTGTTTGTCACGGCGAGATTGAGAGAGACAATCCGTGTTTGTTACCGAGAGGATTTGTGCGATTCACGAGCCTGAGTTTGATCGAGAGGTGAGATTGATTGAAGGGTGTTTGCGATGGTTCCGCCAGAGAGAACCCGTGGAGAAGATGAAGTCATCGCCGCCGGTAGCACAAGGGTGAGAGCCGCGATCGAATGGAGGTGGAATCGCGAGAGGGAGAAAGTTACAGTTCCGACATCGCCATTCTTGAGAGGACGAGATCAATGTTGATTCTTTTCCATGTTTCATTATGCACCGTTTTCACGAAGGGGGTGGAAGAGCATGACCTTGGATTTTTTTTCTGTTCTTTTTTTTTACTTTGACTTTGTCTTTTCATATATTTGTTTTTTATTATTATTTTTGTTTTTTTAACAAGGTAAACTCCTTGGGCTCAACTTATGGTTGTGAATCTTAGCCTAATATTTGTTGATATTTTGCAAACTTTTTGTTTAAATTCAATGCTGGAGGATGTAACTTGGTTATGACCTTGTGATCGATTATTTCTTGGACTGATGAGACCTCTGGATACAAATTGCACCTAAGCTTTGATATCGTGCAGACTGATCTCTTGGTTCTAATTCGGTTTCTCTTTGTTGGTCGTCTTGGATGCGAGTGCTTATACTTGATACCCTGATAATTGACAATTGCGCTTGACTGTTGAATCCGTTCTGGACTTGATATTCTTTCCTGAGTTTCTCTTGCGCGTATTAAAGAGGCAACATACCTTCTCCGTTAGGTATCACTGAGACTATTATTTTTCGCACCTCATTCTAGTCTTAATGCTATGTTAGGAGCATGTTGCTGCATCTGGAAGTCCTACTGGTGTAGGCTCTGTTTGTGCATTGTTCGATTACTCCATATTGCGTTCTCCTCTCCTTATTTATTTCTTCCACATCTCAACTTCTTTCTTATTTCTGTCATATCTCGGCTTCTTCATCCATGCTTTCTTAACTTGTGATTGTGATGTGCTTAGGCCTTCATTTGTCCAACTTCTTTTCTCCCTCTTAGGAACAACTTGACTTCTTTAGAGAAGTAAGTTGTTCTCTAATTTCTTCTTTTTCCTTCTTCTTTAGGATAGTTGAAGACTCACTAACTTAGTACCAACTCTTGGCATGATAACTTATAGGATTTTTAGATTCCCTTAGTTGTTTACCTTTTACTCCTTTGGTTCTCTTCTCCTCTCATCTTCATACAAAAAATAAAAAATACCCTAATAAGGGTTGAAGTAGTCTCTTGTGTTATGGCCTTATTCCATGGATACTCTTATTCACCCCATTTTGGTGGTGGCATAAGAATATCTATGATGCACAAGTTCAATCATGAGACTATCTTCCCACAGAAAATCATAAAAAAAAACATTTCTTCACTTTAATTTACAAAAACACTTAATAATTCCAAAAACAAGTTTGTAAATTCAAACCCTATTCTTGGGAAACAAGTTTGAGGATCTTCTTCATTCTTGGTGGACTTGTTACTCATCCTATCTAGGGATATGGTAATAGGAATACATCCTTAGGAAAGGATTTTCTTTCACCTCCTTGTGCCACACTCCTAAAAGACTCATAAGAAACACTGGACAAAGAATAAACGTCTCTCCCTCGGGACTTCTTTTCTCATCACCTTCACTCTAACGTAAGAACTTGCTCCTACTTGTCACTTTGCAAGACGATAACGCACTCATCTTCCGAGCCTGCAACACCTGAGCATTGACATAGGCAGTTCTAGCCTTAAAACACAAGCAACTTTTCCACCTCTAGTTAGGGGGAACTACGACGACTCTGATCCTCATGTCCAGATGAGGTACATAGGTAGCGGGGTAGGGCCCGTTTGAGCACACTCTTTTATTTTCCCTACATTTTCCCCCTTTCTTTTCTTTTATTCTCCATTTCCATCCTTTCTTTTTGCAACAGCTTTCATTTCTTCACCCTTTGAAACAGTTTCTTTGCAAGCGTGGATCCCGTCGGGTACGGCGGACGGTCTGGGGTGTTAATACCTTCCCAGGTCGTAACCGACTCCCGAACCCAGTTTCTTTGGTTCGCATGACCTTTGTCCTTCCTTTCTTTTTTTCTTCTGGTTTGTGCAGCATTACTGTTCCCGTTCCTTCGGTATTAAAATTCCTGGATGGCGACTCTACCCTTTTCCGCACCACTTTCGCGTTTGTACCAGGATGGAAATCCAGGGAGCGACATAATAGGCTAATTAATCTCACTTAAAGAACTATAACTATAGCCAAAATCAGAACTTAGGAGATAGATTATCTCACCTTGGCTATTTAGAAGAACTGTAGGTGAAAGAGTAGCAGTCGAAGGAGGCTGAGAAATGCCTATTCTAGCAAAAAAAAGGAGTTAAGTCAAAGCTGTAAAAGGAGATTAAAAAGGTAAGAGGAAAAGCTAAGTACCTCATTCTCTTCACCACCTAGACTGGAGTTGGCACTCTCAGAAGGACCACCAACAGGCTTCACCACAAGGACTGAAGGTTCAGCTTCGACACCACCTGTGCAAGGTGCCTTTTCACAACTTTGGCCACCTTGGAGGAAGGCTGGCCAGCAGCACTAGGAGACTGTGTAGTCTTCCTTTTCCTCTTGAGGGGCTGATCTTGAGGAGATTCATCATCATCTAAGGGGTGTCGCTCCCGAGGATTTCCATCCTGGTACAAACGCGAAAGTGGCGCGGAAAAAAGAATAGAGTCGCCAGCCAGGCATTTTTTTCCCGAAGAAAGGGAATGGTAATGCTGCACAAACCAGAAGAAAAAGAGAGGAAGGACACAGGTCCTGCGAACCAAAGAGACTGGGTTCGGGAGTCGGTTACGACCTGGGAAGGTATTAGCACCCAGATCGTCCGCCGTACCCGACGGGATCCACGCTTGCAAAGATAAATGTTTCAAAGGGTGAGGGTATGAAAACTGCAGCAAAAGAAATGAAAATGAAAAGAAAACTGGAACTGGGAAAGAACTGAAATAAGAAACAAAGAGAAAAATGTAGGGAAAATAAAGATTGTGCTCGAACGGGCCCTACCCCGCTGCCTACGTACCTCATCAGGATAATGAGGATCAGAGACGCCGTAGTTCCCCTAACTAGGGGTACTAAAAGGAAAATTGCCTGTGAATTAAGGCTTGAACTGCCTATGCCATTGCTCAGGTGTTGCAGACTCGGACGACGAGTGCGTAACCGTCTTGCAAAGTGACAAGTAGGAGCAGGTTCGCGGACGGAGCGAAGGGGATGAGAAAAGAATTCCCGAAGGAAAGACGCTTATTGTTTGTTTGTGTTTTTTTATGAAGCTTTTATGAGTGTGTCACAAGGAAGTGAACTCAAGCTCTCATCAATGGAATGTGCACTTGTCACTACATTCCAAGATGGAATAATAGAACAAGCACACTCAAGTAAGGAGAAGATCCCCAAAACTCGAACCCAAAGATTAGGGCCTAGGCTCACTAACCTGTTTACTTATTAGGTGTTTTGATTATTTACATGAAGAAGTGTTTTTTAGACTTTTCTTTTATGAAGAAGATACCTGGATCAGACTTGTGCATCACAAGGCAAACATGTACTATCCCAAGATGGGAAGACTACAAGCATACCTCATGGAATAAGGCTATGGATCAATGCATCACTTCACATTTATTAAAGTGTTTTCTTTTTAAGAGTTATGAGATGAGAAGAGAAGAAGAACCAAAAGATCTCAAAGGTAAAAATTCTAAAGGGGGACTAAAATAATCCTAAGTATTCACATGCATGGAAGTCCTAAGAGTTAGTGAGGTTTCTACCCTAATGAAGAAGGAAGAAGAAGATAGAAGAAGGGATGAGAAAGGCCTAAGCCCAACAACAAAGGGTTAGTAACATAAACATAAGAGGAGGATGAGAATTGGAGATGTGGAACTCAATTCCCACATCTCTCACTTACCATAGCCCCTGCAATGTTAGCAAAAATCCAGCAAATTGACCAACACAATCATGGAATTAGCCGTGCTCAAAGGCTCTTGAAAACAAAAATCAAACAATCATGCCAACATTGCAAATACACGACTTACGCGTCGAGAACATGAAAGCATACATCAACCAGCAAGCAAATCACCCTAAACATCATGTTTAATGATCATACAATGAGTCATGGCAATTAGCACAAGCAAAGGGATCAAACAAACTCAAAACAGCCCTGAAAAACCATTCTGCATCAGTGTTAACCGGTTAACCATATGCGTTAACCGGTTAACCAGTCAAAACCTGCACAAAACACGCAGAAAAACAGGGCGTTAACCGGTTAACCATATACGTTAACCGGTTAACACTGTAAAAACAGCAGCAAATTCCTGCAGAAAACAGCAGCTCAAAACAGCTTATTCAAATAAGCTGCACCAGACCAGCACTCAATTACACATGGAAAAATAGATCAATGCACATCAATCCATAACATTATGCTCATGAACACTAACAATCGGATCCGGATACCAATCAAACAATCAAATCATGCAACACAATCAATTACACAAACACATGGTGGATCTAAAGCACAAGCAATGCAAATAAGCTAAAAACAGAGTTGGATCTGAAATTAAACCAACCTACAAAGCGGAGGTATGCTTTGGTAATTGTTGATTATGCTGAAAATGATAGATCTCGCGCAAAACTTTGAAGATCCGATGCTAAGCTCCACACTCCATGCAAAATAAATGCAAGATCAAGCTCTTGATGCAGAATTTTGGATCCAAAAGCACTTCTAGATCTCGAACCAGATCTGAATCTTCAATAAAACCAACAAAAAGGTGCAATGAAGCTATGGATGGAGGTCTAGTTCCAAGATCTACACACCTCAATGCAAGGTTGTGTGATCTTCAAAGAGGAACTTTGAGTAATTTGGAAAATTGGGAGAGAAAAGTGAGAGAATTGTGAGTGAGAGCAATGAAAATTCAGAAATGAGAGTGAAAATAATCAGAGAGATCCTTTGGTTTGGAGGGAAATGGAATATATATGGTTTAGGGTTGGGGCCCAAAATCTTGGTTTGGGATCCAAAAAATATGGCTTGGTAATGTGATTTGGATCTAGGGTTGGCAAGAGGTTTGGGTACATGCTCTAGATCCTTCTCTCAAATTCAAATTTAATTCAAATGAATAAAAATCAGAAAATTGGAAAATGGGAACAAAACACACATGCTGAAAATGCTGCTGGAAATTCAAATTTCGCAGCTGTTAACCGGTTAACCATATGCGTTAACCGGTTAACGCATGCAAAATTTGAATTTCCCCCCTTTTGGTGGGAAACTTCAAAAATGATGCCGGCGCCCGCCGTTTCAAGCTGATTTTGATCCTTTCATTCTTTTTAAGCTTTGAACATGGTACAGAGCTTGTGCAGAGTGATCCTGTGAAATTTTTGCCTGGTCACCATGCTCTTGATTTTTATTTGCGGTGCTTCAAACCTTCCAGATGGTTGGTCATATGCCTTATGCTAGAACATGTGAGTGTTATGCCTCATTTTTCTATGCAAAAAAAATGCTAAAGATATGGTATGTTATGATGACTATGATGCGACATGATGCTTAAAATGAAGAGGGCAAATTTGGGGTGTTACAGCTGCCCCTATTCAATCATCAGTTAATCTGAAAAGGACGATAGTACGGGCTATCGGACATTCGAGATAAACTGTGATTGAATACCAAGAAGACCAGAAATTTGCACTCTGACGAAGAATGCAACACCGGGAAATAAACCCGTCCAGATGACGCTTTGGGGACTGCAGGGGAGAAAGAAGCGGACGAGCTTCTTCCAAGTTGGAACTGATATCTGAAATAAGAACAAATTGACAGACGAGTCTTCAAACAATCCTGTGACGCCAGGAGCTGGACAGACGAGTCCTCCACCACTTCAAGACAAAAATCTGAGACAGACGAGTCTTCTAACAACCCTGTGACGCCAGGTGCAGAGAGCGGACGAGCCCTTAAAGAACTTCAAAGTAACCTGAGATGGACGAATCTCCTTCACTAATCCTTACGCAAATAAGTGGAATAAGACGGACGAGTCTTCTTCGGATAACCCTTACGCAGGCTCCGGGAATGCATATAAGTCTGTGGGATAGACATGCAATCAAGGTAGACGAACCTTCTTCATATATTATCCGCGGATATATGGCATAAGACAGGCGAGTCTTCTGAGCAAACCTGTTACGCCAGGTGCAGCAACCATAATAATTGGTGCTTGAGACGGACGAGCCTCCCTCGGATTCACCTGTTACGCCAGGCCCGGTAACCATTTCGACATTTAATTCCCACTGTCAGGATTCGAAACCTCTTCAATACAGACGAGTATTGGATGATCATCAGGATAACACAGACGAGTGCCATAAGTCAATGATACAGACGAGTATCAGACGATGATCTGAGAAACACAGACGAGTGCCTCAAGCAATGATACAGACGAGTATCATCAACTGGTATAGACGAATACCAGAGATTCAAACACAGACGAGCGTTTGAAGTAGTCACAGAGATATCTTCACATTCAGGTGCAAGCTAGCACAGACGAGTGCCGAGGATGATACAGACGAGTATCCAGGCAAAGCAGACGAGCTTCAAAACACAAACGACTTTTGGGGAATAAAAGCAGACGAGCTTTAACCAAACACAGACGAGTGCTGGGTCGTTGCAGACGAGCAACAGCGGAGAATACATATCAAGGCACAGACGAGTGCAGCGAAGGATCCCATACCGAACACAGACGAGTGCTGGGAGGTTGCGGACGATGCTGGGGCCATCTCCAAGCACAGACGAGTGCCGAGGATTTGCAGACGAGCAGTCAACAACCGATACGATCAAACACAGACGAGTGTTGAGGAGTTGCGGACGAGCAACAGATGAGCAACAGGCACGGACGGGCGCCGAGCAACCTTCAAAAGAGTAACAAGCACATATGAGTGCTAAAAGATGCGGTCGAGCATCAAATAAAGATGCGAGCACGGACGAGCACTGGGCACTTCTTAGGGAATACGCCTCAAATAAAGAGGAACGACATGCACGGGCGAGTGCTGCAGGGATGCGGACGAGCACCAAATGAAGATACGCGCCCCAACGAGTACAGGCAACTTCGCTGGGGAGAGAAAACTTCAAAGACTAACAAGCACGGACGAGTGCCGAGAGCTGCGAATGGTCATCAAACAAAGATGCTAGCACAGAAGATTGCTGGAGAGTACCTCAAATAAAGAGGAAACTGCTGGGGAAAAGGCACGGACGAGTGCTGAAAGAGGATGAGCATCAAATAAAGATGCGAGCACAGACGAGTGCTAGTAGATATAGACTCTATTGGGGAAGGCAAACGAGCAATACCACCGAGCTAACACATACGAGTGTTGAAAGATGCAAACGAGCAGCAATAAAACATGATACATTATTGCTGGGGATAACTCCGCTTAAAGACAACACATACAAGTGTTGAAGATTGCAGACGAGCAACAAACGGATGCCTGATCGGCAATAAGAGATACGACTCTGCAGGGTAATACAAGTCAAGAGGTCTGGATACACATTCTGACTGAGGTGATGAATACCTGGCTGCATCATCAAATACCCAAAGTACGGCAACTTTGCTGGGGACATATTTCACTGACGGAAGCGAAAATCAAATATGACCGCTGTGGGAACAGGAACATCCTCAGATTTGGCTGGAGAAGCTTCTTGGGCAAACACTCTGACTGGGGAGAGCATCTGATAACTCAAGACTCTGAGGGGATATCAGGCTTTCAGGTACCTGATAGGCATACTCTGATGGGGATAATGGACTACTAATTCCATCTTTGATGATGTCAGGCTTTCGGGCACCTGCTGGATATATTCCGCTGGGGAAGAATGAAATGCTACTTCACTGGGGAAGAAAAGCTTGCTTGGGCGGCTGTCAAGGCTTGCTTGGAGGAAAATCTCTGCTGGAGATGCCAGGCTTCAGATACCTGTTAGAGAAGAAATCTCTGCTTGGGGGATACCCTACTGGGGAAGTACTCGGCTGGGGAGGTACTCCGCCTGGGAATATTAAATCGCTTGAGAGAATGCGACGCCAACCTGCAACCTGCAACAACAGAAAACCCACGCGTGTCCCGGGGATTTGCATGGAATGATCGGTTCATCCATCGTCACCCGACGCTCAAAGAGGGTTACAGTTTCCCTGCATGTCAGTTTTCTTTTCAAAATTATCACCATGTTTAGATGCAATGCTATTTTTGCCGAAAATTCAGGACATTTTGCAAACAAAAATAAACACACACAGCTTTTTGACTGAATATTATTTTTATTGAATGGCCTCTGAATAGGCAAAGATTTACATCAGGAAGCAACCACCTGGAAAGAGGTAGCCACTATAAAAATTGAGAAAAGAAATTATCCTAATGGCAACGTACGCGGCATTCCAAGGAGTTCCATTTCTGCTATGACCTGCATGTCTTCAAGACTCTCCATTCTGTTTTGGCTTTCTGAGAGGACAAGGGGACTGCTTCCTATCCTTCCGGTATTGTCAAACTGTACAAAACGATGACGTGGTTCAGATAACTCGGATCACAGTTGTTCGCTTATTCCCCTATTTTGCGTGGATCGCCCTCTCGGGTTTTCAATCCACCGGGATACCCTTTTTTGCCTGAGCTGTCCAATGTGGCTTTTCAACTCAGCGGGTGTACATTTTTTTTGTTGTTTATTTTCCCTAATTTTTGCCCGAGCTTTTTATTCTGTTTTTAGCTCGCCGGGATGCCCTTTTCTTGCCTGGACTTACATTCTGTTTTTGTGTCCAGCGGGTCTCTTTATGCGAAGTATTTTTTAACTGCGTCCGAGTTAACAGGGGATGGGAAGTCTTCTCCATCCATAGTGGTGAGCATCAGTGCCCCTCCTGAGAATACTTTCTTCACTATGAATGGTCCTTCGTAGTTTGGGGTCCACTTGCCCCTGTTATCTGAACCTGGAGGAACGATCCTCTTCAATACAAGCTCTCCCACTTGATACTCTCGAGTACGTACTCGTTGGTCGAATGCCCGCTTCATTCTCCTCTGATAAAGCTGACCATGACAGATAGCCGCTAATCTCTTTTCCTCAATTAGACATAGCTGATTGTAACGAGCACGCACCCATTCAGCCTCATCCAGTTTGACGTCCATCATCACACGCAGTGAAGGAATCTCTACTTCAACAGGCAGGACTGCTTCCATACCATACACTAGAGAGAAGGGAGTTGCCCCTGTTGATGTCCTGACCGACGTTCGGTACCCATGCAAAGCAAATGGTAACATCTCATGCCAATCCTTGTAGGTGACAACCATTTTCTGCACAATCTTCTTGATATTCTTGTTAGCTGCCTCTACCGCACCATTCATCTTTGGTCGGTAAGGAGAAGAATTGTGATGCTGTATTTTGAAGTCCCGACATAAGTCTGCCATCATCTTGTTGTTGAGATTAGAACCATTATCAGTAATGATCCTTTCGGGTACTCCATATCTGCATATGATATCTCTTTTCAGAAATCTTGCCACCACTTGACGAGTGACATTGGCATAAGACGCTGCTTCTACCCACTTGGTAAAGTAATCAATCGCGACCAGAATGAAGCGATGACCGTTCGAAGCAGTCGGTTCAATCTTCCCGATCATGTCAATGCCCCACATAGAGAAAGGCCAAGGAGATGACATGACGTTGAGCGGATTTGGAGGAACATGCACTTTATCTGCATATATTTGGCACTTGTGGCATTTACGAGCGAACGAACAACAGTCAGCATCCATTGTCATCCAGTAATACCCTGATCTCAACAGTTTCTTTGCCATAGCATGCCCTCCTGCATGGGTACCAAAAGATCCTTCATGGACTTCCTGCATCAACAGGCTTGCTTCGTGTCTATCCACGCATCTGAGCAAGACCATGTCGAAGTTCCTCTTGTACAAAACCCCGTCTGTGTTCAAGAAGAAACTAGCAGCAAGTCGTCTCAAGGTCTTCTTGTCTTTGGAAGATGCCCCTGTTGGGTATTCTTGCTTCTCTAGGAACAACTTGATATCAAAATACCAAGGTTTCTCGTCAGACACGGCGTCTACAGAGAAAGCATAAGCTGGAGAGTCAAGCCTGGAGATGTCAATTCTGGGCACAAAGTTCCAACATAGGACTTTAATCGACGAAGAGAGAGTGGCCAAAGCATCGGCAAATTGATTTTCGTCCCGTGGTATGTATTTGAGCTCAACTGTCGTGAAGAATATCAACAGTTTTCTAGCATAATCCCTGTACGGAACTAGATGCTCTTGATGTGTATACCACTTGCCGGTAATTTGGTTAATGACGAGGGCTGAATCTCCGAATATATCGAGGTTCTTGATCCGAAGATCAATTGCCTCCTCTATTCCCATTATACACGCCTCGTATTCCGCTTCATTGTTGGTGCAGCCAAAAGTAATTCTGGCAGCGAAGGGTAAATGAACACCTTCAGGAGTAATGAGTACGGCACCAACTCCACGACCATTGATATTGACGGCCCCATCAAACATCAACTTCCATTTGGATTCAGGGTCAGGCCCCTCCTCCGGAAGTGGTTCCTCATAATCGTTTGTTCTGAGGTACATGATGTCCTCATCAGGGAAATCAAATCTCATCGGCTGATAGTCATCCTCAAGAGGTTGCTGGGCAAGGTATTCCGACAATACACTTCCTTTGATGGCTTTCTGAGAAGTGTACTGGATGTCGTATTCAGTTAAAATCATCTGCCATCTAGCAACCCTTCCGGTCAATGCTGGTTTCTCAAAAATGTACTTGACAGGATCCATCTTGGAAATGAGAAGTGTAGTATGGGTCAACATGTACTGCCTCAGTCGGCGAGCAGCCCATACCAAAGCGCAGCAAGTTTTCTCGAGCAGTGAGTATCGGGATTCACAGTCGGTAAACTTTTTGCTAAGGTAATAAATGGCGTACTCTTTTCGACCAGACTCGTCATGTTGGCCAAGCACACACCCCATCGACCCTTCTAGCACGGTCAAGTACATGATTAACGGTCTCCCCTCCACTGGAGGCATCAGAATTGGAGGCTCCTGCAAATATTCCTTTATTTTGTCGAAAGCTCTTTGGCAATCATCATTCCACCTGACCGTCTGCTCTTTTCTTAGCAGTTTGAATATCGGTTCGCACGTGGCAGTTAGGTGAGATATGAACCGAGAAATGTAGTTCAATCTACCTAAGAACCCGCGCACTTCTTTTTCTGTCTTTGGTGCAGGCATATCTTGAATAGCTTTCACTTTAGCAGGATCTACCTCAATTCCTCTTTGACTTACAATGAAACCCAGCAATTTTCCGGATCGCACCCCGAAAGTGCACTTGTTCGGATTCAACCTCAACTTGTACTTGATCAATCTGTCAAACAACTTCTTCAAATTAACCAAATGCTCCTCTTCGTCCTTGGACTTTGCAATCATATCATCCACATAACATTCGATCTCCTTGTGGATCATGTCATGGAACAATGTGACCATTGCCCGCTGATAAGTTGCCCCTGCGTTCTTCAGACCGAAAGGCATGACCTTATAGCAGAATGTTCCCCACGGGGTAATGAACGTTGTCTTCTCCATGTCTTCCGGCGCCATTTTTATCTGATTATAACCGGAGAATCCATCCATGAAGGAGAATACTGAGAATTGAGCAGTACTGTCGACCAACACGTCAATGTGTGGCAACGGAAAATCATCCTTTGGGCTTGCTCTGTTCAAATCTCGATAGTCAACGCACATCCGGACCTTGCCGTCCTTTTTAGGCACTGGTACGATGTTAGCTACCCAAGGCGGGTAACTAGACACGGCAAGGAATCCGGCATCCCACTGCTTCTGCACCTCCTCTTTAATCTTCATCGCCATATCCGGGCGAGTTCTTCTCAACTTTTGCTTCACAGGAGGACAGTCTTCTCTCAGGGGTAGCTTATGCATTACGATGTCGGTATCCAACCCTGGCATATCTTGATATGACCAAGCAAAGATATCTACATACTCTCTCAGCATACTGATCAGCTCTTGTTTGACGTCGGCCTGCAGATTGGCTCCTATCTTGATTTCTTTCTTTGCATCTTCACTGCCAATATTGATGGTTTCAATCTCTTCTTGATGAGGCTGAATAACTCGTTCCTCCTGTTTCAACAATCTGACCAACTCTTCAGGGAGGTCACAGTCTTCCTCAACCCCTTCATCAGCTTGGTAGACTGGATTATCGAAGTCATGCATAGTCATAGCAGGAACGTTATCCGAAGAATCCGGATGATCAGCACTGCACAAATGATGTGCTTATTCAGAATCTGCTTATTTTGAAAAGAGACGCTAACACAAAGCAAAAAAAATGAAAAAAACACATTGCCATTTTTATGTGTTTTGTGAAAAAGTTTAAAAACAAAGAAAGAGAGCACAATTTGTCTGAAAATGTCCTTTTATTTCATGGCAAAAATAAAGATGCAATACAAAACATGGTGGCCCAGTACAATGGATCCAAACATCTTGGGCAGAATGCTGGATTTGACAATGCAGTATGCTAATAAAAGGAAACAAAACAATTACTTTGAGAGCCAGGTGACTTGAACAATGTCCTCAGCAGACCAATTTCCTAGCTCCTCGCCGGGTACACACGGGCGGATCCAATTGCTGTCCCAGTCTCGGTCACTGTCTCCGTCTTGACTTGCCATACAGATCCGATCGCGGTCGAGCAATCCAGCACTTGTGAATGAGATAGCCTTACCACTCTGAGCAGACCCTCCAGGTTGATACCCTAGGCCAAATTTGTCATCTTTCTTTTCCATTTCCAATAGCTTGCCCCAGCCCTGAGCATTGCCTGATTGGACGACCTCCTTTGCTTCCTGGTAAGAATGAATTGACGTGCCTTCGTTGTTTTTCTTCACCGGAGTCAAGATGCTGACATCTGCCTCAAAGGCTTGGCACAAAGTCTCGTGAATTTCTCCGTCCATTTCCACATATTTGAATGTCGACAGGTGACTGACGAATATATCTTCTTCCCCGCAAACTGTGATGACCTGACCGTCCACCACATACTTAAGCTTCTGGTGCAGGGTTGAGGTGACGGCTCCAGCTGCATGTATCCACGGTCTGCCCAACAAGCAACTATACGCAGGCTGGATGTCCATGACATAGAAGACACTCTTGAAGACTTGAGAGCCTATCCTGACAGGCAACTCAACCTCTCCGAAAACTGATCTTCTTGAACCATCGAAAGCTTTAACCACCAGATCACTCGGCGTCAGGATAACCCCATCAATGTCAAGCTTCATCAACGCCTTTTTCGGGAGCACGCTCAACGAAGAGCCTGTGTCCACCAGAACATGGGATAACACAGCGCCCCTGCATTCCATCGTGATATGCAGTGCTTTATTGTGATTTCTTCCCTCCAAAGTAAGATCTCTGTCAGTGAAGCCCAAGCCATGGCTAGCATTGACACTTCCGACAACAGCTTCAAGTTGATTGACCGTAATCTCTTGAGGAACGTAAGCCATTTGAAGTACTTTCAGCAAGGCTTCTCGGTGCGCGGGAGAACACATCAACAGTGACAAGATAGAAATCTTTGAAGGCGTTTGATTCAGTTGGTCAACCACCTTGTAGTCACTTCTTTTGATGATCTTCATAAACTCCTCTACCTCCTTTTCAAACGTCCCCTGCCCAGCCACAGGAGTATCTGACTCATCATTCGCAGTCTGCTTTCCTTTGTCTTTGGACGAAGCTTCGGCCTCGGGATCCTTTCTCAATGCAGGGGGAGCAAATAAACGGCCACTTCGAGTAAATCCCCCAACACCTCCCACATTTTCAATAGTCGGGTCAGCAACAGGTCTACTTTCCATCTTCTGTCCCGCCACATAAACATCGGAACCATAATGCCACGGAATGGCTCTATCATCATTATACGGCATTGGCCCAGGTACAGTTATAGTCACAGGACTAATCTGAGGAGTGTAAACAGTGACTGGCTCTTGTCGAACGGGCATGTCAGCCTCATTGTAGAAGATAGTAATGGTTGACACATCATCAGCCTTTTCATTACTAATCTTGCTAAATTGTAGAGACCCAACATCAATCAACTCTTGCAAACCCGTCTTCAATTTCTCGCAGCCATTCGCAACACTTATACAGTCTTCACAATCGAGAGAACAACCAGGAAACACTTGACCTTTCAACAGTCTCTCTTTCACCACCTTCAACGGCGTCTTGACTTCATCAATTCTCAGTACCAAACTCAACTTGTCATCATTCTCAACAGCGTTAACTCTTGCCCCTCCATGATTAGGTATAGGGTTCGAGTTGATATTCGGTGGTGGCGCAAAGTTGATTGCCTTTGAATCCACGAGATCTTGAACTTTGTGATGCAGCGCCCTGCACTTCTCAGTTGAGTGCCCGGGTGCTCCTGAATGAAAAGCGCATCGCGCGTTGACGTCGTAACCAGCTGGAAGCTCTCCAGGAGGTGGTGGTGCCAAAGTCCTTAATTGAATAAGGTTCAAGTCTAGTAGTCTCGGCAACAAGGCAGCATATGTCATCGGAATAGCTTCAATCACCCTGTTAGCAGGACGAGCCTGTCTTGGCTGATAAGGCCTTTGCTGGTAGTTGGCTCTAAGTTGTTGTTGTTGTTGTTGTTGTGGTGGAGGTAGCATCTGTTGTACGGGAGCTGTAGGAATAGTGACAGCAGCCACATGCCCATAAGGTCTTCTGTAACCACGGCCCTGGCTCCGACCGAATACAGCATTGGTCTCACCTTCTCGCCTTCTCGGAGGTCCGCTGAAAGCTTTCCTCGCTCCATTTGAACTACTAGCACCGGGGTCTTGTATCTTCCCCAATTTCAACAGCGTTTCGACCCTTTCTCCCGCAATGACAATATCGTTGAACTTTGTAGCAGAACTTGATGCCAATCTCTCAAGAAATACCCCCTGGAGGGTACCCATAAACATATCGGCCATCTCATTCTCTAATAAGGGTGGCTGCACCCTGGCAGCTAGCTGACGCCACCTCTGGGCGTATTCTTTGAAGCCTTCTTTTGCTGTCTGAGCCATATGTTGCAACTGGGTGCGATTCGGAGCCATGTCCATGTTGTACTGGTACTGCTTCACGAAGGCCTCAGCGAGATCCTTCCAGCTCTTAACATTGACCCTGCTGAGCTTCATGTACCACTCAAGGGAAGCTCCCACCAAACTGTCCTGAAAGTAATACATCCACAGTTTTTCATCGTCTGTATGAGCGGCGATTCTTCCCACATATGATTGCAGATGGGTCTTTGGGCAAGCAGTGCCGTTATACTTCTCGAAAGTAGGAACCTTGAATTTGTACGGGATTCTGACTCCCGGAACCAAACCCAAGTCTGTTATATCGAACCCCAAAGAACTCTGGGACTGAATAGCCTTGATTTGCTCAGCCATCTCTTCAAACCTCTTGTTCATTTCGACCCCTTGACCCTCGGTCTCATCAAGTAAAGTGAACTGGTCCTCCTGGTGATCCACATGAATGTTATGCATTCCGTCATTGACTACAGTCGCCCCTGGTTGTATAACTTGAGGTCCAGCCTGTCGTGCGCCCGCACCGGCATGATTATCAGCATTAGCAGCAGCAGCAGCGTTCCGATTCTGATTCTCCACCATCTCTCGCAAACGTTCTTGATTCTGCCCCATTCCGGCCATTAACGTCATGAAGTTGTCCATCCTCTGCCTTAGATCTGCCAAATCTGCCTGCATTTGATCCATGGCCCGCTCTCTGTTAATCTTAGTTGGGTATCTGTGCACTGCCGGTTGTTCTCGAACTTTTCGAGGAGCTATAGTGCCTGAAACACAAAATACGTTAGTAATTGATGCAACACCTGCAAAACAGACAAACAGGTTATATGCAATGTAACTGTTCATGTTCCCAATTTTAAGCATTTGGCATGCCCCAGTTCTGGTATCTATCTCGGCAATCACTTTCAGTGTTTAGCTTTCGAACTTTCTCTTTGATAAGTGTTCAGACGTTAGTAGTATCCAGACAAACGAGTCTTGCACATTCAAAACGATAACTTGCACATTAATACTGAGTAGGGACAAACCACTATAGGCTAAAAGTCAGAATACATCCCAGAATATTCCCCGAAGGATTACAAATCAGTGCATAAAGACAAAAGAAATAAAAGCAAGACTCCTACAACAAGCCTGTAGGTAGTCTGAAAAATAAACTAAGCTAAGGACCCCGGCTCTGCCACCTCCGCCTTGCTTTTCTTGACACCTTCCCTCAGCTTGAGCTCTTCAATCTCTTTCCTGGCTTCCTCCAGAGCTAATTGACTTTGGACTAGCTGCTGGGTCCTCTCCCTCCGGATGGCGTGGGCTTGTTCCACTTCCTCTTTCTTGAAAGCCATCTGAATCTCAAAGAACTCTTCCTTCTCTTTGAATTTCTTTTGGTCTTCATCCCTTTGGCCTTTCAGCCAAACAATGGACTGTCGAGCGCTCTTGAGAGTCTTTAAAGTCTCCTTGTGCTTGGCTTCTCTTTGCGCTTCCATCATACCCAATCGATGGAAATGGGCTTCTCTTCCGGCAAAATCTTTCTCTTTGTTTTCCAAGGAAGCTTGGAGCTTCTGCAGCTTGTCTTCGACTTCCTTCTTAGCTCTATTAGCCTGGTGGTATAAGCTTACCATCTCAACATTCTCTACTCTAACCGCTTGTAGCTGAGCTTCTAGCTTCTTGTACTCCTCCAAGGAAACCGTACTGCTCGGACCTGGTACCTCTCGAGGATAAAGTGGAGCTTCGACTGAAAAAGGCATGAGAACTGACTCGATATGCCTTTGCAACCATTCAACGTATGGTGGATATGCTCTGGGATCAACTCGGCCGAAGTCCTTCTTCCCTTTCCTTTTCCTGTGATCCCAGGATTGAACGGCTTGTTGGACTAGCTCTCTGTTTCCATCAACAGGAAAATACAAAGATTCAGCAAACATTTCCATCTGAGGAGGATCCTTCAAAGGGTAGCCAAACTGCCTTCTGGCTAATGTCGGGTAGTAACTGATGACACCTTTCCTTCCCAGCAAGGGTACTCCAGCAAACCTTCCGCAGCTAATCATCACCTCTTTTCCTAGCAAATCCCTGTCATAACCCCAAGCAATGTCTTCTTCAGTCAATCCCATCAGTCTTCTGGACCATCTCCATTCGTCTCGTATATCCTTGAAGGCACCTGATTTAGGCAACTGTCTAGCGAACCATTCAGCAAACAAAGGAGCACAGCAGACCACTGGACCACCTCTACCTTTCTCGTTTCTGTAATGGACACTAAAATAAAAGTCACCCAATAAAGTGGGCACTGGATTGCCTTTTGCGAAGATTGAGATCACTTCTAAGCTGACAAACTCTTTCTCCCCGGGAAACAAGCTAGACCCAAATACCATCAATGCGAGCAAAGCTCCAAAGTCATTCCACTTAGCCTCTGTAGCGTACTTCTCAGCTTCTGGGATAAGCACACTCCATGGTAGACCTCTGCCTTTACTCTCTTGCAAAGCTTTTCTGACTGAAGCAACTGGCAACCTACAAACCTTGGCTATGTCTTCATCTCTGAGCACAACCTCTGACCCGTAGAACGGCAATGTCTCTCTGATCGGGATACTCAGCATGCTGGAGATCTCTTCTAATGTCGGAGCTAAGATGTAACCTGGAAGAACAAAGCAACGCAGCAAGGGATCATAAAATTGCAACAAGGTATGCAAGCTGTCCTTTTGGTCTGTAGTAGGCTTGTCCACAAACTTCAGTATCTGGCCATATCTTTTCTTGAAGTTTCCTAAGACTTGATCGTTCATCAAACCTGCTAACCTCTGAACACTTTTAACTTCCGGCTGAAGAAAGGTATAATGCACATTCTTTTTTCTTGGATCTCTTTTGATTTCTGCCATGGAGATAAGAATACCAGAACTGGGAACAAATGCGAGCAATGCCCTGAAAAATGGGAAACATAAACAGTTAATGCAAAGAATGATGCAGATGCAATGCAATGCAAACATATGACCAACGAGGACCATCTGAACTGGCACACTGACAAAGCCCTCTGAATAACTGGCAATCTCAACAGTTCACTGAGTCACACCCTCTGATAATCACAACCCTCTGATCAGAATCACAGTATCAAGAAATCCAGAATTCCAGGACCATAACTTCGGAACCATAGAATCAATAGAACCACCGGTCATATTCACAGGACCAAAGATCATAACTGAACAGATGAGTGTATGTTGAGGTCATGGGTTCCTGCACACCTGTACACACCCCCCAATCTCACGGGTAAAAGGCTCCGGGTCAAACATCACGGACTCTCAAAGCCACATAGCAATAATACTGTCACCATCTCCGAGAAATGGCTCATGACCAAATCAGGGAATCGGTTTGGCATTATGTACTATGCAGGGAGGCCTCAGCTGAGTCCGGGAAAAAAAGCATCCCTTATAAGTCCCTAGCTTCAAGCGCTGAAATCAAGAAACAATAGTACATTCAGCCCGTAGGATACAGTACTAATGTCATATGACCAGATGCTTTAACTGAGTTCTTATAAGAGAACCAGGCCATCCTATGCGAGTTCCCAGTGGACCCTCGGGTGCGAATGGGTTTGCCACAAAATGTGGTCTGCCACTGTCACCACTGGAGAGGGTTGTTTCCACAAAGGTTCTCAATGATCGGTCCCCAGCTGCACATAACTGTCAGGGTTATGTAATGAGAGAGGAAGATCCCCAAATCAAGACATTTCCAAGACAATCGCAACCTGGGTGTGGAACTCACTACTACCCCCATGACAAGATCTCATGAGGCCAAAGTGGAACCACTCTAAATCCTATGGTGCACTCGAGCCGGGTACTTGGCTCATATCTCTCAAGAACCAGTAACTCCCATCCCACCAAACAGAAAACCAGTCCAGACAGTCCAGTATGATATATGATGCAGAAAATAAATACTGAAAACTGTAAATAAAGCTGTAAATAAAGCTGTAAATAAAGCAATAAACAAACAGCAATATAATACAACAAGCCACACCAAACAAACATCACCCAATGAAACAGCAACACACAAGCGCTAGGAGAGACTCACAGGGGAACCAGAGATTCTGGGTTCGATCCCCAGCAGAGTCGCCAAGCTGTCGCTCCCGAGGATTTCCATCCTGGTACAAACGCGAAAGTGGCGCGGAAAAAAGAATAGAGTCGCCAGCCAGGCATTTTTTTCCCGAAGAAAGGGAATGGTAATGCTGCACAAACCAGAAGAAAAAGAGAGGAAGGACACAGGTCCTGCGAACCAAAGAGACTGGGTTCGGGAGTCGGTTACGACCTGGGAAGGTATTAGCACCCAGATCGTCCGCCGTACCCGACGGGATCCACGCTTGCAAAGATAAATGTTTCAAAGGGTGAGGGTATGAAAACTGCAGCAAAAGAAATGAAAATGAAAAGAAAACTGGAACTGGGAAAGAACTGAAATAAGAAACAAAGAGAAAAATGTAGGGAAAATAAAGATTGTGCTCGAACGGGCCCTACCCCGCTGCCTACGTACCTCATCAGGATAATGAGGATCAGAGACGCCGTAGTTCCCCTAACTAGGGGTACTAAAAGGAAAATTGCCTGTGAATTAAGGCTTGAACTGCCTATGCCATTGCTCAGGTGTTGCAGACTCGGACGACGAGTGCGTAACCGTCTTGCAAAGTGACAAGTAGGAGCAGGTTCGCGGACGGAGCGAAGGGGATGAGAAAAGAATTCCCGAAGGAAAGACGCTTATTGTTTGTTTGTGTTTTTTTATGAAGCTTTTATGAGTGTGTCACAAGGAAGTGAACTCAAGCTCTCATCAATGGAATGTGCACTTGTCACTACATTCCAAGATGGAATAATAGAACAAGCACACTCAAGTAAGGAGAAGATCCCCAAAACTCGAACCCAAAGATTAGGGCCTAGGCTCACTAACCTGTTTACTTATTAGGTGTTTTGATTATTTACATGAAGAAGTGTTTTTTAGACTTTTCTTTTATGAAGAAGATACCTGGATCAGACTTGTGCATCACAAGGCAAACATGTACTATCCCAAGATGGGAAGACTACAAGCATACCTCATGGAATAAGGCTATGGATCAATGCATCACTTCACATTTATTAAAGTGTTTTCTTTTTAAGAGTTATGAGATGAGAAGAGAAGAAGAACCAAAAGATCTCAAAGGTAAAAATTCTAAAGGGGGACTAAAATAATCCTAAGTATTCACATGCATGGAAGTCCTAAGAGTTAGTGAGGTTTCTACCCTAATGAAGAAGGAAGAAGAAGATAGAAGAAGGGATGAGAAAGGCCTAAGCCCAACAACAAAGGGTTAGTAACATAAACATAAGAGGAGGATGAGAATTGGAGATGTGGAACTCAATTCCCACATCTCTCACTTACCATAGCCCCTGCAATGTTAGCAAAAATCCAGCAAATTGACCAACACAATCATGGAATTAGCCGTGCTCAAAGGCTCTTGAAAACAAAAATCAAACAATCATGCCAACATTGCAAATACACGACTTACGCGTCGAGAACATGAAAGCATACATCAACCAGCAAGCAAATCACCCTAAACATCATGTTTAATGATCATACAATGAGTCATGGCAATTAGCACAAGCAAAGGGATCAAACAAACTCAAAACAGCCCTGAAAAACCATTCTGCATCAGTGTTAACCGGTTAACCATATGCGTTAACCGGTTAACCAGTCAAAACCTGCACAAAACACGCAGAAAAACAGGGCGTTAACCGGTTAACCATATACGTTAACCGGTTAACACTGTAAAAACAGCAGCAAATTCCTGCAGAAAACAGCAGCTCAAAACAGCTTATTCAAATAAGCTGCACCAGACCAGCACTCAATTACACATGGAAAAATAGATCAATGCACATCAATCCATAACATTATGCTCATGAACACTAACAATCGGATCCGGATACCAATCAAACAATCAAATCATGCAACACAATCAATTACACAAACACATGGTGGATCTAAAGCACAAGCAATGCAAATAAGCTAAAAACAGAGTTGGATCTGAAATTAAACCAACCTACAAAGCGGAGGTATGCTTTGGTAATTGTTGATTATGCTGAAAATGATAGATCTCGCGCAAAACTTTGAAGATCCGATGCTAAGCTCCACACTCCATGCAAAATAAATGCAAGATCAAGCTCTTGATGCAGAATTTTGGATCCAAAAGCACTTCTAGATCTCGAACCAGATCTGAATCTTCAATAAAACCAACAAAAAGGTGCAATGAAGCTATGGATGGAGGTCTAGTTCCAAGATCTACACACCTCAATGCAAGGTTGTGTGATCTTCAAAGAGGAACTTTGAGTAATTTGGAAAATTGGGAGAGAAAAGTGAGAGAATTGTGAGTGAGAGCAATGAAAATTCAGAAATGAGAGTGAAAATAATCAGAGAGATCCTTTGGTTTGGAGGGAAATGGAATATATATGGTTTAGGGTTGGGGCCCAAAATCTTGGTTTGGGATCCAAAAAATATGGCTTGGTAATGTGATTTGGATCTAGGGTTGGCAAGAGGTTTGGGTACATGCTCTAGATCCTTCTCTCAAATTCAAATTTAATTCAAATGAATAAAAATCAGAAAATTGGAAAATGGGAACAAAACACACATGCTGAAAATGCTGCTGGAAATTCAAATTTCGCAGCTGTTAACCGGTTAACCATATGCGTTAACCGGTTAACGCATGCAAAATTTGAATTTCCCCCCTTTTGGTGGGAAACTTCAAAAATGATGCCGGCGCCCGCCGTTTCAAGCTGATTTTGATCCTTTCATTCTTTTTAAGCTTTGAACATGGTACAGAGCTTGTGCAGAGTGATCCTGTGAAATTTTTGCCTGGTCACCATGCTCTTGATTTTTATTTGCGGTGCTTCAAACCTTCCAGATGGTTGGTCATATGCCTTATGCTAGAACATGTGAGTGTTATGCCTCATTTTTCTATGCAAAAAAAATGCTAAAGATATGGTATGTTATGATGACTATGATGCGACATGATGCTTAAAATGAAGAGGGCAAATTTGGGGTGTTACAAGGGGATGACAGTGCTGGAAGCTTTTTTACCATTTTTCGAGGGTGACGAAGGCTTTTTGGTTGTCTGATAGGAGAACCAAAACATTAGAAGGCAAGCATGTGAAAATGCATGAGTAAGGATTGTGAAATACCTTAGTGCCTTCTTTGGTCTCAGTTTTTATCATAACTCCTTTGTTGGTAGTGGGTTTTCTGGTAACCGCTAGAAATAACAAAGACAATTGTTATGAGTTAATAATTGATCAGACAGTAAGAGGTAAATAAAGACCTTAAACCTTCATATATTTCGGATTCGACATGAATGTATTTGATATGTATATGAAGGTGCCCTTTAAAACTGTCCAGTGTGTGCTTAGTCGCTACTACCCTTTAAGATTTAGGCTGAGACTGATGTCGAATGATTTTAATTGAATCCCCACAGACGAACCAGTCTGGAAATGGAGGGGCAAGGGCCACTCAAAAATCAGCAATAGGCAGTCGAGGAAATGTTGGAGGAAAGAGTTGGAAAGCCACCTCATAATGCTTCTCACGAGGAAAGTTTGAAGGGATCTCAACTTATCCATCTTTTGCAAAAAAAATCTCCTTCAAAGTGACTACAGCCTCACGGACAGTTCGACTAAGATCATATGGTCGATAGACAGTTTCAAAGTATTTTTGAAAGGCTTGTATATACTCTTCTTGACCTTCTCATGCACGTTAACAAAAGTTAGGTCAAGCAAGGAAGAAAATTCAATGGCAGTGAGAAAGTTATCACTGTAGTACATGCGCCACCAATCATTAAAGGGGTGGGTGCACAAAGTGGTAGGTTGAAAGAAGACTGGAGATAAGACTGCTTTTTGGGCATCCTATTTGGCAAAGATGTCAGCAACATAATTCTCGTCGAAGAGGTTATTGTAG
This sequence comes from Lathyrus aphaca, assembly GCA_963966055.1. Classification (NCBI taxonomy): domain Eukaryota; kingdom Viridiplantae; phylum Streptophyta; class Magnoliopsida; order Fabales; family Fabaceae; genus Lathyrus; species Lathyrus aphaca. The sequence continues at coordinate 94,817,043 of OZ014522.1, forward strand.
AAAATGACCTGGCCTTTTTTATCATAAAGGCATCTGGGGAAGCTTTGGATCATTCCAAACTGCCTAGAAACCAAGTTTGGTTGATAAGCAATAAGGATTGTGTCTGATCTCCCACCATTTATCCTGTGGACAATGTATCTGGTAATTAAAAAGGCTTCCCAAATTGAGACAGAGTCCATGAAAATCCTTTTCGAAGGAGAATGTGGAAAGGGCCTAGTAAACCATTTATGGCCACATTTCCTTGCAACAAAAGGGGCCATGGATGGTGCAAATTCATATTGATGTGCAAACATCATTATGAAACTAGAGAAGGCCCCTTTCAGGGTTTTGCCTTCATCATTGGGAGTAAGCTTCGCCAGTCGAACACCTTTAGTGCTCCTGCGCCTAATCTCCTCTGATTTCTCATCAAATTTCACTTTTCTAGGAACTATAGGTTCAAAAGTGGCATTTATCCAGAGTTGAAGGAGGTAGAGAGGGTCATTTAGACTCATGGCACCAGAAGCTGCTGATGGGTTCCTCAGTCGAGCCACCCCTTCACTAAGAGACTCATAGAGGCTGTCCAAGATAAGTCCACTCAAGCAAACCCCCTTGTTGTCAAGGGCAAGTATTTATTCACCACATGTAAGGACTTGGTGCATAAGACATATCTGGATAACCAGAGAGTGAGCAAGGTAATGTGTTCCTTATCAGAAACCTTCTCATTATTTAGTTTAGAATGATGGTTGATGAAGTGAGTATATGTTAGCTTCAAATCATTGAAGCCAATGGTATCCTCAACATCAATAGAAGGATCATATGTTGGGCCGTCAGGTTGAAGCCTTGTGATAGCAGCTATGTCGAAGAGAGTGGGGGTAACCATCCCACATGGAAGATGGAAAGTATAATAGGTGCAGTCCTAGAAGTAGAGGGAAACAACCAAAAGGTTCTAGCAGTAGGGGATATGTGTCTTCGATAGCATCAACAAATCATAGATCCCTATGGTATTCCAGTGATCAGCCTTAGTTTTTTCCAATATAGCCAGCCAAAGATCAAAATCATTGAATTGGCTTACATCCCTAACCAACCTAGTACCATCATGAAGGTACTTCAAGTCTAGTTGATTGAGATGAGGTGGGTTAGATTAAGAGTCATCATCTTTAGGGAGATGTTTGTGCCCTAAGGTTTGGGTTTTACGGTAACAAGGAAAGAACTCTTTCAGCTTTTCATCTGTGTTCTTATCCTTAGCTAGAAGGCCATACAAAGCATAAGGGCAGTCATTGACAGTTAAAGGGATCATTACCTGGGATTTGTACAAACTCCTCCTTTCAGCATCACTGGGTTCTGGTACGAACCGAGGGTTTTTGATTGTCTTTGGCTCAGTGATGTTGTTGAAGGAGGGGAGAGTTTGCTCGAAGGTGAAAGACTTTGCTTTTTGACCTTTCTTCTAGGAAGTGTTAGCCTTGGAAAATGCCATTTATGGAGATGAAAATGGAGTTTTTTTAGGGTTCTTGGAAGAAAATAGGAAGAATTTAGCAAGAAAGAGACAAAGTTTGCAAGAGTTTGGAAAGATTTCTTTGTTATGCTGAAGGATGTATTTATAGGCGTAGGAAATGAGAAGTTGTGAAGTCCAGACACTTAATGCATATGTGAAGTGGTGGGTCACATGGCACTTGGGATCTGACGCGTTGAGGTAGCAGTTAATATAAAATACGTTTGGCGCATTGTTTCAAGGAAAAAATCATGATCAGGAAGCAGCAGATACAGTTGATGGGACTTTTAGGAGTTTTCCATTATGAAATGATGTCATGAGCGTGGGTGAAGAATCACAACATTTTTTAGAACGTGGATTAGGTGGTTCCAACCATACTTTCGTCTGACCAAAGTTGGCGTCGATAAAGATGAATATCAAAATATGATCTTTTCATTAGGATGGTCGAAAAGAACATATTTGGAGGGAAATTTGTTATCCCTAAATTTCGATACTAGTAGTTAATGAGGTCATTTGGCAAAATAAAGAGTTTTCTTGTTATAAGCTAAAAGTGAGGTTTTCAACTTTACTCATTAAACAGATAAGAGTCGAAGAAATCCACTTACAGGTTTTGTACTTAGAGAAATTCTGAGTTGAAATATTTTCTAAGTGTTGGGATGATTCGACCATGCAGCAATTCGACAAAAAGGGAATTTACACGAGTTTGACACGTTCAAGTTTGGAGGGAAGTTATGTAATTTTCAATTCAAATGCAGAGACAAGTGGCGCAAGATCAAGCTTCTTCAGCACGTTAGTGGGACAAGTGTCATCATCTTAAGATAGTCTTAAAAAGAAATCGTCGAAAACGGTTACTTTGTAATGTATATAAATACCTTAGTCTAGCATTAGAATAAGTGTGTGGAAATCATATGTACTAGTAACTTCGTATACTCAAAGTATCTATGTGTAGAGAAAAGAGTGCAGTGAGAATGTATGTGATTGAAACACCCCCAATTTATCTTCAAATGTCAATTTATCTTCAAGTTATTTATCTTTGAATCCATTTAAACTTTCAACTATTTTATGTTAAAGCATTTATCTTTCAAAGTCATTTACTTTTCAAGCAATTTATTGCATTTCCTTTACAATTCCCGCCCTTTACTTTTCCAGCACTTTAACATTCTGCCTTGCGCTCATCTTTCCTTTACATTTTCAGTTATTTAAATTCCCTTGCCTTTCCTTATCTTTAATTCTCATTTACCTTCAAGTCTTGTCTTTAATTTTCCTTTAAATCTTTAAGCCTTGTCCTTTATTTTATTTTACTTTGAAAGTTCTTGCTTTTACTTCATTTTCTTTTGTTTTAAAACACCTTCTGAATCTTGTCAAAGTGTCGCTCCCGGGATTTTCATCCTAGTACAAACGCGAAAGTGGCGCGGAAAAGGTAGAGTCGCCAGCCAGGTATTTTTATCCCGAAGGAATGGGAAAGGTAATGCTGCACAAACCTGAGGAAGAAGGAAAGGACGAGGCCTTATGAACCAAAGATCTGGGTTCGGGAGTCGGTTACGACCTGGGAAGGTATTAGCACCCCAGACCGTCCGCCGTACCTGACGGGATCCACGCTTGCTTGCTTGTTTCAAAGGGTGAGAAAATAAAGTTGCTGAGCAAATGAACTGCTAACTGGAATGGGAATGAGAAATGAGAAAGGGAACTGGAGAAAGAGAATAAAAAGAAAGAATGCGAAAAATGTAGGGAAAATAAAGAATGTGCTCGAACGGGCCCTACCCCGCTGCCTACGTACCTCATCGGGAAAATAAGGATCAGAGTCGACGTAGTTCGCCTAACTAAGGCGGGAACTATTTGTTTGTGTTTTTTATCGCTGGAACTGCGTATGTCTACGCTCAGGTGTTGCAGGCTCGTCTGGTACGAGTGCGTTTATCGTCTTGCATGCGAGACAAGTCGTCGCGAGTTCGCGTTCAGAATGAATGAGATGAGAAAAGAAGTTCCCGCAGGAAGGTCACTTGTTGTTTGTTTTTGTCTTTTATGAGAAACGTTTTGAATTTGTTTGTGAACATTCTCATACTAAGACCTATCCATCGTGGTAAATACTTACACCTCGCCCCGAAACAAGACGCGTATAAGTACTCCGCAACAAAGTCTCATGGCGTATAAGAATATTCAACCTTTATTAGGTATTTTTATTATTTTTCTTTATGAGATGATAAAGAAGGACTCAAGTTGCAAAAGGTAAAAACTAAGGGACTAAGACTCAATCCTAATTTTAGTTATTTATTCAAAAGTGGTCCTAATTGTGAGCAACCTTAGTTTTTGATTGATTATAAATTTTAAGTGTTTGTGTTTGTTTCATATTAAGAAATATGCTTGCTTTAGTTTTGGTTCTTTTGTCTTTCAATGTTTATGAACTTTTGGAAAAACACGCATAATGAATCGATACATTCTAGCTTGAATCGATTCATGTTGTTTGAAGGTTTCTGGAATTCGCATAATGAATCGATACATTCTAGCTTGAATTGATTCATGCTGTTTGAAGGTTTCTGGAATTCGCAAAATGAATCGATTCATGTTATGATGTATCGATTCATGCTGTTTAAATGATTCTGTTTTCTTAAAAATGATCAGTATGTATCGATTCATCAAAGCTTGAATTGATTCATTAATCTGTTATTTCTCTAACAGAATCTGCATACATATATGTGCTTTTGTTTCATTTAGATTTTACAGATTACAGATCACAGAAAAATTAGAGACGAATTTTGTAGTGATTAAGCATTGAAGAACACATCAAGATAGGTTTTTTGGAGTGTTGGAACTTCAATGTTGAGCAAGATTGAAACCTAGAATCAAATTCATCTTCATCATCTTCTCAAAGATCTTAATTCAAGAACATCAACAAGGAAGAGTTTGATGTCCTGTGAATTGAAGACTTTCGGGATACCGTTCAGTGGTACGATCGAAGATCCAGCTGAGTTGAAGATTGATAGAAGGTTTCAAGGAAAAACCAGCTGGGTTTTCCTTCAAGAACGGGCGTGTTCTTGAGGGTTTGTTAGTCACGTTTACAAGTCAGATTCAGCCGCAGCGAGAGTTTTGGAAATCGGGGATTTCGCAAATAGGTCGTGGAACCGGTGAATTGATTGTATAACTTGCAGGGAATCTTGATCGGGCTCAAATCAAGTGGAGGTTGATACAATAGGAAATTTTAGGAGTTTAGAATTCTGGTGTTTGTATTGGAACCTTGTAATCGACGGATTCAGCAATTTTGATATAAGAGTTCTCAATTTCGATTTGAAATTGAGAGGGAGACGTACCCACACGCGAGGACGAACATGGGGAACTTCCTTACCAAATCTCGGCGTATTGTATCTCTTCTCTATCTCTATTTACGTTTTAATTTGTTTTTCGATTCATTGGAAATAACTTTAGTGATAGGTGCATTCAACTGTTTTACATATTGTGTGTTTAATCCTTTATCATCACAATCGAAAAATCCAGCACGTTATCGCTTGTCTGGTCTTCTAGTGGCCCGTTCAGAATAGACGCTTGTATATTCGGGACCTTCATTTCCGTAATTCTTTGAAAACTCTGAAAAACGTTTTAAATCCTTGAAAACAAGGAGGTGATCCATTCACCCCCCCTCTAGATCACTCGCCACAGCGTCTAACAAGTGGTATCAGAGCACCGGTTCGCTGGTGCTTTGTGGCTGTCTGTAACGTTATGGATTCTGAACCAAAGGGGGCGTACAATAGAGCTCCTGTTTTTAATGGTGAAAATTATGGCTACTGGAAAGACTGCGTGCGAGTTCATATAAATTCTGTTGATAGGCGTGTATGGGCTGCCATTCAAAATGGTCCTTTTAAAATTACCATGATGAATGAGGCAGGTGCCATAGTACCTAAACCAGAAGACGATTGGGATGAAAAAATGAGAAAAAGTGGTCAAGTGATTGGAGAGCTCGAAATATGCTAATTTCAGCACTTAGTGCAGATGAGTATTATCGAGTTTCCCATTGTTTGACAGCTAAAGAAATGTGGGATGCTTTAGAAATTGCCCATGAAGGCACAACTGAAGTAAAACAGTCCCGCATTAACACACTTAATCAAGAGTTCGAACTCTTTCGCATGAAACAAGGAGAATCTATTCCCGACATGCAAAAGAGATTTGTTCATCTCATTAATCGTTTGAATGCACTTGGAAAACCTGTTTCCAATGATATTGCTACTAATAAAATTCTGAGATGTCTTAGCAGGGAATGGCAACCTAAAGTGACAGCTATCAAGGAAGCCAATGATCTAACAACACTCACAATGACTACTTTGTTTGGAAAGCTGGAGGAACATCAGCAAGAACTAGAAAGTCTAGAAAAGTTTGAAAACAAAAGTAAAAAGGGAAAAGAGAAGAATAAAGACAAAGAGGGTGAGAAGAGGCCTATAGCTCTTATGGCTTCAAACTCAAAGTCCTCACAAAAAGAGCTAAGCAACAATGAGTCAAGTAGTGACGAAGACTCCGATGACGAAGAAATGGGACTTTTTGTTAGGAGATATAATAGATTCATTCGAAAGAATGGAATCAAGTATTCCGACAAAAATCTCATAAATTTTAGAAGACAATCTATGGATTCAAAACAGGAAGAGATTAAGAAGAATAGAGAAAGAGGGTATTGCTTTAATTGTGGCAAGTTCAGACATTATAAAACGGATTGTCCTTTAAAGAAAAAGGATAAAGGAAAAGCTCCACCAAGAAGGTATAATAATAAGCAAAGAAGAGCTTACATTGCTTGGGAGAGTGATAGTGATTCATCAAGTACACAATGCACAAGTGATAGCGATGAAACCGCAAATTTGTGTCTTATGGCTCACATCAAAAATCAGTCCCACCATAAGAAGAAAAGTGATGATAAAAAGGTAAAACAAGCTTATTATAACAACTTATCTTCCATGTCTTTTTCTGAATTGAAAGTAGCTTTTGAAAAAATGCATAATGAAGCTAAAGAAGCATTTAAAAGGTTAGCTTCCGATAAAAGAATTTTTTCATACTTGGAAGGTAAAGTACAATATGCTGAAAAAGATTTAGAATGCTTGAAAGCTAGTATTGCAGAAAATTCAAAAGCTATTGATATTGATGGTTGTAGTAAAATTAGGCATTGTGAAAGGTGCCACATTTGGCAACAAGAGGTCATCTCTCTTAAAGCCAAATTGGAAAAAGCCTTGCAACCTAAGATTACTTATGTCGTTGATACTAGGTTGTTCAAAAAGTCATTTAAATCCTCCATATGCAAAATATTCTTTTGTTCCAAAGGATTTAAGGATCAATAGTAAACATCATCATTATCGTAGTGTTTGTCATTATTGTTGTCATGCTGGCCATACCATTGAGAAATGCAAGTTTAGAAGATTTGTTGTGCCTAAAGGCATTTATCAATGGAAGCCTATAGACAACCATGTTACCACTTACCCACTTGGACCCAATGAAAATTGGGTACCTACCTCTTTCTTTTGATATTGTAGGATGAGTGTCTTGCATCCATGGGAAGAAGATGGTTTCTGGACAGCGGGTGTTCAAGGCACATGACGGGTGATATATCACTTTTTATTGACTTCAAAGCAAAGAAAAAGGGGTATGTTACTTATGGAGACAATAACAAAGGAGCTATACTTGGTAAAGGTAGTGTAGGTAATCCCTCTACCACTACTATTTCTAATGTACATCTTGTAGAGGGACTTAAACACAATTTGTTAAGTATAAGTCAACTATGCGACAAAGGTTATAAAGTTTCTTTCACAAAAACATGTTGCAAAATTGAACATACCGAACAAAATGTTGTGTTTAAGGGTGTAAGAGTAAACAATATATATATGCTTGATCTTTTGAGTGTATCCTTAACAAGCACTAAATGTCTAGTAGCCTTAAATGATGATTCATGGCTATGGCATAGACGCTTAGCGCATGTTAATTTCGATTTTCTTAATAAGGTTGTATCCAAGGATCTAGTAGTAGGTCTTCCAAAAATAAATTTTTCAAAAGACCACCTATGTGATGCTTGCCAAATGGGAAAACAAACAAGGGTCTCTTTTAAATCTAAAAATATAATTTCAACTTCAAGACCCCTTGAGCTTCTCCATATGGATCTCTTTAGACCATCTAGGACAAAGAGCTTAGGTGGAAACTATTATGGTTTCGTAATAGTTGATGACTACTCTAGATTCACTTGGACTATATTCCTTCATAGCAAAGATGAAACTTTTTCTGCTTTCAAAAGTTTTGCAAAGCTGTCCCAAAACAAAATGAATTCTAAAATAGTTACAATCCGAAGCGATCATGGAGGTGAATTTCAAAACCATCTCTTTGATAAATATTGTGACAAGTATGGCATTAAGCACAACTTTTCAGCTCCTCGAACTCCACAACAAAACGGTGTTGTGGAACGCAAAAATCGAGTTTTAGAGGAATTGGCAAGAACAATGCTCAATGAAGGTGGATTACCAAAATAATTTTGGGCTGATGCAATTAGCACAGCTTGTTATGTTTTGAATAGGATTTTAATTCGTCCTATTTTGAATAAAACCCCTTATGAAATTTTAAAAGGTAGAAAGCCAAACTTGTCTCATCTTCATGTATTCGGTTGTAAATGTTTTGTTTTGAATAACGGTAAGGAAAATCTTGGGAAGTTTGATGCCAAAGCTGATGAAGGTATTTTTCTTGGTTACTCTCAATCAAGCAAAGCATATAGAGTGTATAATAGGCGTTTACTTTCTGTTGAAGAATCTCTCCATATTTCTTTTGATGAGTCTTACCCAAAAATTGTCGGAAAAGGTATCTCTTTTAATGACGCATGTGTATCTACACAAGACATACTCAAAGAAGCTGGTTCAGAAATTGATCAATCCGAAGAGGTTGCTATTGAGAAGGAGGAAGATACATGTATTGAAAAAGATAAAGAGGAAGGAACATCCGAAGTGAAGGATCTTCCACCAGCTTGGAAATCCTCTAAAGACCACCCCATAGACAATATATTAGGAGACATTTCAAAGGGAGTGTTGACTCGTTCTAAGATAAGTAATTTTTGTTCTCACTTCGGTTTTGTATCACAAGTGGAACCTAAAAATGCTAAAGAGGCCTTGGTTGATGAATTTTGGCTAATGGCCATGCAAGAAGAGCTAAATCAATTTAAAAGAAATGACGTTTGGGAACTTGTCCCTCGTCCGCGAGATCATCACATCATAGGTACTAAATGGGTTTTTAGGAATAAACTTGATGAAAGCAGAGTGATAACTAGAAATAAGGCACGCTTGGTAGCACAATGGTATAACCAAGAGGAGGGCATAGATTATGAGGAGACTTATGCTCCGGTTGCTCGCCTTGAAGCCATACGTCTTTTGCTTGCCTATGCGTGTTCTATGAATTTCAAGCTTTACCAAATGGACGTAAAGAGTGCGTTCTTAAATGGTGTTATAAATGAAGAAGTGTATGTTTCACAACCTCCTGGTTTTGAAAATTCTGAGTATCTAGATCACGTTTACAAATTAAAGCGTGCTTTATATGATCTTAAGCAAGCACCCCGTGTGTGGTACGAAAGATTTAGCAAATTTCTACTTGATCATGGATATTCTAGAGGTAAAGTGGATAATGCACTCTTCATTAAACACAAAGGAAAACACATTCTTTTAGTTCAAGTTTATGTAGACGATATCATCTTTGGTTCAACTAACATACACTTGGTCGAAGAATTTTCTAATGTTATGTAGGGTGAGTTTGAGATGAGTCTCATGGGGGAGTTGAACTACTTCTTAGGCCTCCAAATAAAGCAACTTGATGAAGGTACAACAGTATGTCAAACAAAATACTATAGAGAGCTGCTCAAACGTTTTGGAATGAATGATTCTAAATCAATTGACACTCCTATGCCTACCAATGGAAACTTGGACAAAGATGAACATGGTAAGTGTGTTGATGTCAAGAGGTATAGAGGTATGATCGAATCTCTTTTGTATCTTACTGCTTCTAGACCAGACATCATGTTTAGTGTGTGTATGTGTGCAAGATATCAATCAAATCCTAAGGAATCTCACTTAAAATCAGTCAAGTGTATATTTAGGTATCTTAATGGAACATCTAAATATGGGCTATGGTATTCCAAAGGAAGTGATTGCTGCTTAGTAGGTTACTCTGATTCTGATTTTGCTGGCTGCAAATCAGATAGGAAAAGCACTAGTGGCACATGTCATCTGTTTTCAAATTCGTTAATAAGTTGGCACAGTAAAAAGCAAGTATCCATAGCTTTGTCTACTGCAGAGGCTGAGTATGTTGCAGTCGGTAGCTGTTGTGCTCAAATTTTGTGGCTAAGACAACAACTACAAGATTTTGACATTGAACTTAAACGCATTCCAATTAAATGTGACAACACTAGTGCCATTAATCTCACTAAGAATCCTGTTTTACACTCACGCACCAAACATATTGAGATTCGACATCACTTCCTTCGCGATCATGTTGAAAAAGGAGATGTTGTTTTTGAGCATGTTGATACTAAAAATCAGCTTGCTGACATTTTCACTAAACCTTTGGCAACTGAACCATTCTTCAACATTCGTCGCGAATTAGAGATTCTTGATCTCTCCGCATTGGTGCCTTAAGTTTGATTGCTGAGTTTCTATTTATCTCATCGTATTTGCTAAGTTCTGATTGTAGTCTTCACTAGTGCCTCATGAAAATACTACGATGGAGGTAATATCGTTCCTCTCTTCACTTTGTTAATATTGTATGATCAATGTATGTTTGAGAAATGATTTCTTGTTTACATGAACTTCTTTTCATATGAATGTTTGAACATTGATGTTTTTATGCGTAAAGTATTCTTAAGCATGTATACAATGTTGTAATTCATTCTGCTGCATAATGGCTGTTTTGCATAGTCATTGGTGTGTCAATTCTTGCAATAACCACTGAAATTTCAAATTTTCGCATAATGAATCGATCCCAACCTTCATGAATCGATTCATGTTGATTTTAGTTTAATTTCTAACAAACCAGTTACAGTATGTATTGATTCATCATTACTTGTATCGATTTATTGTCATCTGTAATTCAAAAAATTCGCAAAATGAATCGATCCCAATCTGCTTGAATCGATTCATGATTTAAATTTAAATTTCTTTCAAAACCAGTTATAGTATGTATTGATTCATAGTGGCTTGAATCGATACATAGCATTTTTTACTCTTAAATTTTTTCGTGAAATGAATCGATACATACAAGGATGAATCGATTCATCCTGGCGCAAATTCAGTTTATTTTTTAATGAATCGACACATCAGCAACTGCCATGACATTTGTATCAGTTACAAAACTCCATTATCTCCATCATATCTCTTTCATTATCTCATTTGCATCATTTGCATCAAACCCTAACTGCACAAAAACCCATCTTCTCTCAAACCCTAATCTTCCACCATGCCTCCAAGAGTTTTGATTCCAAGAGAAAAAGCAAAACAAAAAGGCAAGGAACCTGTTGGGTCTTCTCATCAGGCTGCAATTTCTGAAATTCCTCCATCCGGGACTGCAATTCTTCATCCGGCTGTTATTGAAGAATTTGAAGCTTCTTTTAAATCAAGGTTAGTAATGAAACGACATATTTTCGATACTAGTGATGTGCGTATTCTTAGTTTAGAAGAAGTGGCGGATTTAATCGACGCACAAAATCTTGGATCCTTTTTAACTAGTAAAGATGAGTATCATGAAGACTTTATTCGTGCTTTCTATGCTGGTGTGAAAACTGGAAAAGGATACTTGTTCAAGTGTTCGATTGGAACCAGAACATATCGTTTTGAGGCTGATGACTGGTCCACAGTGTTCGGTCTGCCATCTGTGTCGGCGGAATTGCAGATGTGGCATGACCAGAGCTTTGAAACTCAGTTTAAGTTGAAGGAATTCTGTGCATCCATTTCTAAATTGGATAAACCTCTTGCTGATGATGAGCCTCTGACTTCAGGCATGATCAAAAGTGTACCAAGAATTCTGCACTGGATCCTTTCGCATATCTTGCGTCCAAGGTCCGGTGGACATTCTCGTTTGGACAAGCCGGATATCCATTTGTTGTACATTTTGCAGAAGAAGATTCCCTTAAATTGGGCAAATTACTTTGTCAAGCGTATCTTTCTTACGCGGAACAGCTCCAAAAACATCACCCTTGCCTATGCTGCTCAGATCATGCGGATTCTCAAGTTTTGGAAAGTTACTTTTCCTCCTGTGCCTCTCGTATCAGTCTCTAGTGTGCAAGAATTCAACAATGCCACACTCTCTCATATGGGTTATCGATGGGACATCGAGCATCGCTGCTACTACTTCTTTGAACGCAACACTCGAACCCGCATTTACAACTTTGACACTCCGGCTGAACACATTTATGTTGAAGAACAAAGGGATGAAGAAATGGAAGAAGCTGAAAATCCTCCTGATGCGCCTGCCAACACCGGATGGGGTGAGTGGATACCACAAAGGTGGTCTCCCACAAACTATGATCCTGCTCCCTCATCGGCTCCACCGACTTCCTCTACTACTGCTCCAGCCTATCTCACTAACATGTTTGCACAATTGGAAGTTGCAAACAATGCCTGGCATAAGGAAGCTCGTGCGTGCCATGTCCCGCAAACGGAATGGCATAAGGAGCATCATGAATGGCATGATGACCATACTCGAATGTACCATAATCAACATTCCTGGCATACTGAACTGGTTAAGTGGCATCAAGTGTTCTATAATGAGATGTTTGGATTTATGGATGATTGCCGTTTGCACCCAGGCATTATGGAAAGGTTTCAAAGCACCAAAGTTCAGAGGCGTTTCAGGCGTTATGCTTTCATGGGGCAGAATCCAGATGAAATGCCTCCTCCACCTCCTCCACCAAGCTTCCGTGACCCTGATCGTGATGATGCGGAGTCGTGCGGTGGCTATTTCCCTCATTGAAGCATTTCATTTTGCATTTGATCATTGTGTGTTGCTTAAGTTTCTTTGTTTTTCTTGTTTGAACAATTTATGGTTTGGTTTGGTTATGTAATTCGCAACTTTATTTGACAATTTCACTGCCTATGATTATGTAATTTTGCTTTTGTTTAAACTATTTGCGCTTTATGCTTCATTCTTTGTGAGTGAACTTTGCTTCTGTATCTTAGATTTGCTATTTCTGGTTCTTCACCTATAACTCTTTCTTGCTGTTGACAAAGGGGGAGAAAAAGGCAAGTGTGAAAAGACAATGACAGGAACAAACTCAGGGGGAGTACTCTCTCACACTTCAAAATTTTGTCATCATCAAAAAGGGGGAGTTTGTGAGCAACCTTAGTTTTTGATTGATTATAAATTTTAAGTGTTTGTGTTTGTTTCATATTAAGAAATATGCTTGCTTTAGTTTTGGTTCTTTTGTTTTTCAATGTTTATGAACTTTTGGAAAAACACGCATAATGAATCGATACATTCTAGCTTGAATCGATTCATGCTGTTTGAAGGTTTCTGGAATTCGCATAATGAATCGATACATTCTAGCTTGAATCGATTCATGCTGTTTGAAGGTTTCTGGAATTCGCAAAATGAATCGATTCATGTTATGATGTATCGATTCATGCTGTTTAAATGATTCTGTTTTCTTAAAAATGATCAGTATGTATCGATTCATCAAAGCTTGAATCGATTCATTAATCTGTTATTTCTCTAACAGAATCTGCATACATATATGTGCTTTTGTTTCATTTAGATTTTACAGATTACAGATCACAAAAAAATTAGAGACGAATTTTGTAGTGATTAAGCATTGAAGAACACATCAAGATAGGTTTTTTGGAGTGTTGGAACTTCAATGTTGAGCAAGCTTGAAACCTAGAATCAAATTCATCTTCATCATCTTCTCAAAGATCTTAATTCAAGAACATCAACAAGGAAGAGTTTGCTGTCCTGTGAATTGAAGACTTTCGGGATAACGTTCAGTGGTACGATCGAAGATCCAGCTGAGTTGAAGATTGATAGAAGGTTTCAAGGAAAAACCAGCTGGGTTTTCCTTCAAGAACAGGCGTGTTCTTGAGGGTTTGTTAGTCACGTTTACAAGTCAGATTCAGCCGCAGCGAGAGTTTTGGAAATCGGGGATTTCGCAAATAGGTTGTGGAACCGGTGAATTGATTGTATAACTTGCAGGGAACTTGATCTGGCTCAAATCAAGTGGAGGTTGATACAATAGGAAATTCTAGGAGTTTAGAATTCTGGTGTTTGTATTGGAACCTTGTAATCGACGGATTCAGCAATTTTGATATAAGAGTTCTCAATTTCGATTTGAAATTGAGAGGGAGACGTACCCACACGCGAGGACGAACGTGGGGAACTTCCTTACCAAATCTCGGCGTATTGTATCTCTTCTCTATCTCTACTTACGTTTTAATTTGTTTTTCGATTCATTGGAAATAGCTTTAGTGATAGGTGCATTCAACTCTTTTACATATTGTGTGTTTAATCCTTTATCATCACAATCGAAAAATCCAGCACGTTATCGCTTGTCTGGTCTTCTAGTGGCCGGTTCAGAATAGACGCTTGTATATTCGGGACCTTTATTTCCGTAATTCTTTGAAAACTCTGAAAAACGTTTTAAATCCTTGAAAACAAGGAGGTGATCCATTCACCCCCCTCTAGATCACTCGCCACAGTGTCTAACACTAATGGTTTATGTGGTTTTCTAAACCTAATGAAAGAAAAACAAGAAGAAAAGAGAACTTAGAAATCAACTTACTTCCTAAGGAAGGTAAGTTATTTCTAAAGAAAGGGAAAACCTACAAGCAAGCACCAAGTGCTAAGACAAACATAATTATAATGCATAAGAGATAGGAATGAAGTGAGACTTACCTCAATCTCCCTCCCTACAAAACAAAAGTTAGCAGGACAATGCATATTGAAGGTAAAATCAAAGCATAAAAGTGATTAAGTACCATAAACGTCCTAGAATGGAACTAGGGTTCAAAGTAAGACCTAAGTCTAAAGGTGAAGGTAACTAAAGGTTACATGACTTCTAAAGTCAGTAGCTACATGCTATTGGTCCCTAAGGATGCTAGGATACCTCACAAGATCAAACTATGTCAAACTATGTACAAAAAGTTCACCTAAGTTCACCTAAATGCAAGTTAGGATTTATGGATGAAGTATGAATGCGTATGGCTTACAAGCATGAATTAATACATGAAATGAACATCAAAGTCAGTAGTGAATTCTTATGAATGAGGATGAATGAACATATAATCATGGATGCAATGGTTTAGGCATATGGAGCAATGAGAAGAAGATGTGAGAACAAATGAGCAAACATCGCATAAGATCACAAATGATGCAAATTAAGAATGAATGACATGTGAATATGCATGAGATGATTATGAGTCAGTAGCATACAAGTTATAGGATGAAATTAGTGTGAATGAATAGCCATTAATGATTTCCACATAATTCATGTTAACAATTAGAGGAGAAGAGAAGCTAGTTTAAGTTAAACATGTTCAAATAATTATGCACTTAGGAACACAAAAACAAACCAAATGAGTATGGTTCAAAAAGTGACCTATGACTGGAATTAAGGACTTAAAAGTAACCTATAATTAACTCTTAAAAGTTACCAAAAGGTTCCTCAAGCAAATGACATGAATGACTTTCTAATATCTATGTTATGGGACAAAAAAACACATAAAACAACCTATGATCTAGGTGACATGGAAAAATAGCAAGAAGGCTCTAAAAATTATGAAATTAAATCCCTAGAATGTTGAAGTCAGTAACTTACATGATCTAAAATAATTCCACAAAATTATGCACCAAAGTGCCAAAACAATTACTTGATGAGCAAGATAACAAGGCATGATCGCCGAAAAACAACTCCACAAAGTGGATCAGAAAGGGCACTAAAAATTATGAAAAAAATGCCTAAGGAGCATAATAATGTCACAAATTATAGTGGTTAATCACATACAAAAAAATAGGTCTCACACCTATGGAAAAAAATGGTTTTGGTCTCTTATGTCAATACCATTCCTTTTGGGACAACTTGGAATGAAAAATCCAAATTAATTACTAAAACCAATCAAACCTGGAATAAAAAAATATGAAAAATTAATTAAGAGGATGAGGATCATTCATGAATTTTCCCATAATTTTATCATACCCGAAACTATTTTTAATAATTGTGACGAAACGGGCAACAAACGATGTTTTAAGGGAAAGCGAGAGGAAGTGAATTCTACAATCCGTAACCTAATCCCTAAGCTCCGAAATCGACACATATAATCAAAAACCATAAATAAATCCAGTGCCTCAGGTGGGAGGGCTAAATATGCACCTTAATTTATATGATCCTAAGCCGCATACGACTATAATGGTGCGTTAAAGTGGAAAGTCGAAATTACTCACTTGATCGAAGTACCGATTCTTCATATAAGAGAAATCCAAAAAAAATCCAAGAAAGGTCTTGTAATCTTCCATGAGCAAAATAAATGCTCATCTTCCATAATTGCTTTGTGAAGATCCCCCATAATCGAAACAAAAACAACGGCACAAAATATCATTTGAATCCAAGGGTATCCCACAAATAAAGTGGAGATCTTTGCGAGAATCTTGCATGAACTCAACAAACGCATTAGAAACCAAAAAGAGGTGCAACTGGAAGTTGCACCTATGTCTCACAACTCAAAATCAAGTAAAAATATAAATATACGAGTCATGGACATGCATTGAAATTTATGTTTCAAAACGGGGCAACACTTATGCTCTAACATAAACAACATGCAAACTCAAACCGGAATCGAACAAATTTACATGCAATGAATGACAAATGATCAACAAACATAAGTACAAGTCAAAACAAGACCAATGCATCAAAATCGCACCAAACCGAACTTAAAAAGCCTTAAAATGGAAAAATGCGTCAAAAATCACCGACTCGGAATTGAACGAAAATCTTATGGTAACTTGCAAACGTGTCAACGGATTCAAATATGCAATCGGTTTTGAAAATTCCGTTTGGAAGTGATACTTTTTGGCCGATTTTGTCGGCTGGCAGTAGCGAAATAGCTGGAAAAAATTGTCCGAAATCGACTAAAAAGCTTACCAATGGCTCCGGAATAATCAACAAAGTCAATTTACACTATTCACATTCGCGAAAACGTGCTACGGTTAGGAAGTTATGACCAAAACATATTCTCGACACGCGACACATGAACAACATCAACAATTAAGCCTCAACCTATCCTATTTCAAATTTGCATATTGAAACAAACATGAATTTAAAAGTCAAGCACTTCAATCAATATCAAGTCACAATAATTAACTCTCTTAAGAATTTTGTCAAACACCTAACATGCACTGATTATTCTATGTCAATTTTAACAATCATTTCTAATTATGCACAACAACAATTATTAGAATCAATTAATCAAGCATCAATCAACAACCATATCAAGAATCAATGCGCATAATCTCCACAATATTAATTCAACTTAAAAATTCAATTCAAGAAACAATGCAACAATTATTCATGAATTAAAGTTTAAGAAGCTTACCGAATGAAGAATCGACGAAGAAATTGCGAATTTGGAGGAAGTGAGACGCGATCGTGAACGGAGGATAGGGGGAGAGGTCGCGTGGCTGCCGGCGGCAGAAGATGGTGGTCGCACGGTGGTGAAGTTGACCGGAGGTGGTGGTTTGTGGCGGCTCAGCTACCGGAAGCTTGATCGGAATTGTTGTGTTCTTGATGAAGTTGTTGTTGTGTTCTTGAGAAAGAGTTGAGAGAATGAACTTCGATCCTTTAGAGAGGGTTTGTGAGAGTTTTTTGGTGTTTGTAAATTATGGTTGAATTTATGAGACAAATTGTGGGTCAAAAGAATATATAGTGGAGTGTAAAATGAAAGGCAAAAGGTAGAATTTCGGCTTAAGTGAAAATAACAATATCTTCGGCAAGAAATTTCGACTCTGAGCCTTCCACAACATCGTCCGCCTTTGAATCACGGTTGCAATGCAAAAACAACGAACGTTATACGATCAAAATCGAGTGCAATCGATACGTTTAAGCTGCAAGACGTCACTGAATAAGTTGTTTTTTCGGCTTATTTGGTGTCCGCTACTCGAAAATGTGACTAGGTCAACCTCTCTGGAGCATAATCTCGACTTGACTTTGTCAGAAAAGTTGTAGATCTATGAGTTAGTGACCTGGTGTTAAAATGTAAGCTCAACTGGAAAAACGACGAGGGAGATATGAATTTTCTCGTGAAACCACTTTCACCCTTTTTCTTCGGTTCAGCACTTCAGTTTTATGAAATAAACCAAAACGGCAATCTTTGGAGCACTGTTTGAACTCGCGTTTGTCTTTGAACTTGAAGAGGATAAAATTTGTGAACCAACGCTTCAAGAACGGGTGAAATTCGATGAAAATTGACCGAGTTAAGAATTTTACAAAATCTGACAGACAGTGCATTGCATCAAAGAACCTTACTGGTAATTCGCATTTTCGAGATCCTTCCGCTTGGGCCTAACCCAAACTGAATTCACATAATGAAGATAACATCTAAACGGAATTTTAGGCACCGAAACTAAATCAATGCGATGAACGAGCCAAGAGTTATGAATTTTTTAGTGTTCAAAACTCACCGGTTCAGCACTGTTTTTCACTATGTCAACTCTAAAGACTCGCACATTCTGAGATCTTCTTCAATGAATTAGTTCTCAGCCAAAACCCAAAAGTTGGAAAGGATATCAAGACGGAACTTTTGGCATATGAATCTCTCAGACATGTTGACCCAATCAGAAGTTACGAACTCTTGAATACCGTTAGCACAGTTAATCGGCGAAACCAAAATTTCAGAAACAAATAATTCTCGCCATTTTCCTTGATGAATTGGCCTCTGAGTCGAACACAAAAGTTGTAGAGAATACCGAAACGGTCAAAATTATTGGGTTTCAAGCCAAAATTAGTTTCCGAGCATAAGTTACAACTTTTGCAAACTGCATCATAAAACTGATATTCTGCTTAAACTCCTTTGAATCAACCGAGAACTTTTGGCTTCTTCTGAGATTCTTATGCACGTGCCGCATGAAGAAATAAAGGCCAATCGCAACCTGTGAAAGCTCAAATGGAGATGTATGTTCATGTATGTTTATGATGCAATTGTGATCTAAATGCAATGCAATGTATGAAAGGATATGCTAAATGGCATGAAAATGAGAGGGCAAATTTTGGGGTGTTACACAAAGGATTCAAGACTTTTTTTTCCCCGAAAATGTTACAAATCACCAAACTCTTAGCACATGTCCTAGGATCAATCTGGGCGATCCTGTGAGTAACTGAGGGTATTTTGGTATCTTCTAAGAACCAGCGATTGTTTACCAATTTTGGGGGTATAAGCAAGTGAGCTCAGGAATTCTAGAGTTAGTTTGTAATAAGTCTTATGCTTTTTTGTAGAGAAACCTTCTCATCTTACCTGATTAAACATGTAGTCAATGCTAGAACCTATGCCTAAAGCGATCATGGTAGGTCCATGGGAAAATTTGGTTAGAGCCATAGGTCTTTGGGCTAAAACTTCGTAACGGTGTCGTTGGGTACCATCTCTGAATTCCATAATCATGTTATTTTTGTTATTCATTTCTAATATTAGTAGGAATAATGAAATCAGAGAAGAGGGAGGAAGGTTGAAAAACTTTTAAAATCCTGTAAACACAGTAAAATAATCAACATGGAAATCAGTGAATTTACCGCATTTGAAAATAAAATTTGAAAAAGAAACAAAAACAAAAATAAATGATTAAAATAAAAACAATTTTGTGGGTTGTCTCCCACACAGTGCTTCATTTTATAGCGTGGATCGACATAGTTTAAGGGAAAGGTTAGCTTAAGGTCTCTGTAGGAATTTCTGCCAGTTTTAGACCCGTGAAAAAATTTCTATCTTCTACGTAGTAATAATGTTTCAAATGTTGCCCATTTACCACAAATGGTGCACTAGATTTACCTTTTATTTCAACTGCGCCACTTAACAAGACTTTAGTCACTTCGAAAGGACCGGACCATCTAGATCGTAATTTTTCTCGGAACAACCTAAGTCTCAAGTTGAATAGGAGTACAATGTCTCTCACACTAAATTCTTTCATAGATATGTGCTTATCATGCCATCTCTTGGTTCTTTCCTTGTATATGCATGCATTTTCATAAGCGTATAGTCTCAGTTCTTCTAATTGTGCAAGTCTAAGATACATTTTTCGCCTGCATAGGTATAATTGAAGTTAATGGTTTTGATCACCCAATAGGCTTTGTGGTCTATTTCTATCGGTAGGTGGCAGGATTTTCCGTAGACTAATTTGAAAGATGTGGTTCCGATGGGTGTCTTGAAATCTGTTCTGTAAGCCCGTAAAGCTTCGTGTAATTTGGTTGACCAATCCTTCCTAAATATAGCAACGATATTTTCTAAGATTTGTTTGATCTCTCTATTCGAGATGTCGACATGTCCAGTAGTTTGTGGATGGTATGGTGTTGCTACACAGTGTCTTACTCCATATTTTAACAATAGTTTTTTGAAGATTTTCAATATGAAATTAGACCCTCCTCCACTTATGACGAGTCTCGACACACCAAATCTAGGGAATATCACATTTTTGAAAAGCTTTATAACTACTCGTGTATCATTTGTCAGAGAGGCTATAGCCTTAATCCATTTTGAAACGTAATTGACAGCGATGAATATATACTTATTACCAAGTGAAGATGGGAACAATCCCATGAAATCAATCCCCCATACATTGAAGACTTCTACTTCCAAAATGCCTTTTTGGGGCATCTCGTCACGTCTAGAGATGTTACCAGTGTGTTGGCACTGGTCACAATTTAATATAGCAACGTGGATATCTTTCCAAAGATTAGGCCAAAAGAGGCAAGATTTCAGGATCTTAGTGCAAGTCTTTGAAGTACTTGTATGTCCACCATAAGAAGTAGAGTGACATTGAGAGATGATGTTTTCCATTTCATCTGGTTTAATACCTTCCATTCGTGATAAGTTGTTCGCTACTACATTTTCAGTTCCTTTCTTATCTTTAATATCTAAATCAAATTCTTGTAGTAATAAGATCCATCTTAATAATCTAGGTTTGGCATCCTTCTTGATTAAAATATATCTAATAGCGGTGTGATCTATGAGACAATTATTTTAGCTCCTACCATGTTGGAACGAAATTTGTCGAGAGCGAACACAATGGCTAGAAGTTCTTTCTCTATACTGTCGTAGCTCATTTGAGCAAGGTACAAAGTTCTAGTGGCGTAGTAAATTGCATGAAATTTTTTACCCTTTCTTTGTCCTAAGATTGCGCCTACAACGTAATCACTCGCATCACACATGATCTCAAATGGTAGTCTCCAGTCAGGTGGTTGCATGATGGGTGCGGTGATAATAGTTGTTTTGAGTTTTTCAAACGCTTTTAGACAGTTTTCTTCGAAGATAAACTCAGCTTCTTTCATTAATAGACCGATCAACAACTTTGTGATTTTCGAGAAGTCCTTAATAAATCGTCGGTAGAAACCGCGTGTCCTAAGAAACTTCATATTTCCCATACGGTCTTTGGAGGTTGGACGTTGGAGGTCTTTTATCACTTCTATTTTGGCTTTGTCAACCTTAATCCCTTTATTGGATATCACGTGTCCGAGTACGATTCCTTGTCTAACCATGAAATGAAACTTTTCCCAATTAAGTACGAGGTTCACTTTAACACATTTTTCTAGTACCATTTCTATGTTCGACAGACATCCTTCAAAACTTTGTCTACAAACGGAAAAGTCGTCCATGAATACATCCATGATGTCGTCAATAAAGTCAGCAAAGATCGCCATCATACATCGCTGGAATGTCGCGGGAGCATTACATAATCCAAACTACATTCGATGGTATGAAAATGTTCCGTAGGGACATGTGAAGGTATTCTTTTCTTGGTCATCAGGATTAATAGGAATTTGGAAAAATCCTGAATAACCATCTAGGTAGTGGAAATAGGAGTGCTTAGATAATCTCTCCAACATTTGATCGATTAAGGGTAAAGGAAAATGATCTTTTCGGATTTCCTTGTTCAATTTTCGGTAGTCGATGCACATTCTACTTCCGGTCTCTACTCTCTGTGTTATTGACTCTCCTTTTGAGTTCTTAATAACTGTAATGTCTCCCTTCTTTGGCACGACATGTACTGAGCTAACCCATTGACTGTCAGAGATTGGATATATGATTCCATCGTCTAGTAACTTTTTTACTTCATCCTTGACTACATTTCTTAAAACCAGGTTGATCCTTATTTGGTGTTCTCTAGAGGTTTTGCAGTCTCCCTCTAGCATAATGCGATGCATGCAGATAG
Organism: Lathyrus aphaca; assembly: GCA_963966055.1. Classification (NCBI taxonomy): domain Eukaryota; kingdom Viridiplantae; phylum Streptophyta; class Magnoliopsida; order Fabales; family Fabaceae; genus Lathyrus; species Lathyrus aphaca. The sequence goes on from OZ014522.1 coordinate 94,838,887, forward strand.
AATGACTTATTCCTTTCAGGTCAGATATGCTATAGCCTAACGCAATTGGATATTTTCTTAAGACGCCTAATAATTTATCGGTTTCGAGTTGTCCTAAGTCTGCATTGACTATCACTGGTCGTTCAAGTTCTGGGTCTAGGAATTCGTATCTCTGATTATTGGGTAATACTTTGAGTTCTAGGAATGGTTTCATTGGGCAGGGCATATGATCGGGTGTAAGTGCTAAACATTCACTTAGAATATCGTTTTGATAAGGTTCTCGCCAATTATCATCTTCCAAGATCGGAAGGGTTTGAATTTTCATATGTCAGAATAGGTAGTTTGTTCCATCTTTATTTCTCTTATGCATTCGTCAATGACATCTAGCAAATAACAAGTGTTGTCTATAGCTGGTTCCTGTAAGAATTGGGTTAAGATGAATTCAACCTTCTCTTATCCAACTTCAAATGTCAGTCTTCCTTTCTTCACATCTATGATAACTTCGGCGATGGCTAAGAATGGTATTCCTAGTATAATAGGAGTAGTGGCATCTTCTTTAATGTCCATGATTATTAAATCAGTAGGGATGTAGAATTGGCCTATACGTACTAGAACATTCTCTAGTATCCTTACAAGATACTTGATTGAGCGGTCGACTAATTGAACTGACATTTTGGTTGGTCTTAGTTCTACCATATCGAGCTTTATGCATATTGATAGGGGCATTAGACTTATATTGGCTCCTAAATCGCATAGAGCTTTGTCTGTGACGAGCTTTCCAATCATACAGGGTATAGAGAAACTTCCTGGGTTCTTCAGCTTATGAGGCATATTATTTTGAATTATTGCGCTACACTCAGCAGTAAGTGTAACTATCTCGTTCTCCTCGATCTTTTTCTTATTGGATAAGATTTATTTTATAAATTTGGCATATGAAGGCATCTAAGTAATGGCTTTTGTAAAATGTACTGTTATGTTTAATTGCTTCAAAAGCTCTATAAATTTCTTAAATTGTCACATAGTTTTGGAATTGGTGTAACACCCCAAATTTGCCCTCTTCATTTTAAGCATCATGTCGCATCATAGTCATCATAACATACCATATCTTTAGCATTTTTTTGCATAGAAAAATGAGGCATAACACTCACATGTTCTAGCATAAGGCATATGACCAACCATCTGGAAGGTTTGAAGCACCGCAAATAAAAATCAAGAGCATGGTGACCAGGCAAAAATTTCACAGGATCACTCTGCACAAGCTCTGTACCATGTTCAAAGCTTAAAAAGAATGAAAGGATCAAAATCAGCTTGAAACGGCGGGCGCCGGCATCATTTTTGAAGTTTCCCACCAAAAGGGGGGAAATTCAAATTTTGCATGCGTTAACCGGTTAACGCATATGGTTAACCGGTTAACAGCTGCGAAATTTGAATTTCCAGCAGCAAATTTCAGCATGTGGTTTTGGCTCCATTTTCCAATTTTCTGATTTTATTCACTTGAATTTCATTTGAATTTAAGAAGGATCTAGAGCATGTACCCAAACTTCTTGCCAACCCTAGATCCAAATCACATTACCAAGCCATATTTTTTGGATCCCAAACCAAGATTTTGGGCCCCAACCCTAAACCATATATATTCCATTTCCCTCCAAACCAAAGGATCTCTCTCATTATTTTCACTCTCATTTCTGAATTTTCATGGCTCTCACTCATAATTCTCTCACTTTTCTCTCCCAATTTTCCAAATTACTCAAAGTTCCTCTTTGAAGATCACACAACCTTGCATTGAGGTGTGTAGATCTTGGAACTAGACCTCCATCCATAGCTTCATTGCACCTTTTTGTTGGTTTTATTGAAGATTCAGATCTGGTTCGAGATCTAGAAGTGCTTTTGGATCCAAAATTCTGCATCAAGAGCTTGATCTTGCATTTATTTTGCATGGAGTGTGGAGCTTAGCATCGGATCTTCAAAGTTTTGCGCGAGATCTATCATTTTCAGCATAATCAACAATTACCAAAGCATACCTCCGCTTTGTAGGTTGGTTTAATTTCAGATCCAACTCTGTTTTTAGCTTATTTGCATTGCTTGTGCTTTAGATCCACCATGTGTTTGTGTAATTGATTGTGTTGCATGATTTGATTGTTTGATTGGTATCCGGATCCGATTGTTAGTGTTCATGAGCATAATGTTATGGATTGATGTGCATTGATCTATTTTTCCATGTGTAATTGAGTGCTGGTCTGGTGCAGCTTATTTGAATAAGCTGTTTTGAGCTGCTGTTTTCTGCAGGAATTTGCTGCTGTTTTTACAGTGTTAACCGGTTAACGTATATGGTTAACCGGTTAACGCCCTGTTTTTCTGCGTGTTTTGTGCAGGTTTTGACTGGTTAACCGGTTAACGCATATGGTTAACCGGTTAACACTGATGCAGAATGGTTTTTCAGGGCTGTTTTGAGTTTGTTTGATCCCTTTGCTTGTGCTAATTGCCGTGACTCATTGTATGATCATTAAACATGATGTTTAGGGTGATTTGCTTGCTGGTTGATGTATGCTTTCATGTTCTCGACGCGTAAGTCGTGTATTTGCAATGTTGGCATGATTGTTTGATTTTTGTTTTCAAGAACCTTTGAGCATGACTAATTCCATGATTGTGTTGGTCAATTTGCTGGATTTTTGCTAACATTGCAGGGGCTATGGTAAGTGAGAGATGTGAGAATTGAGTTCCACATCTCCAATTCTCATCTTCCTCTTATGTTTATGTTACTAACCCTTTGTTTGTTGGGCTTAGGCCTTTCTCATCCCTTCTTCTATCTTCTTCTTTGTTCCTTCATTAGGATAGAAACCTCACTAACCCTTAGGGCATCCATGCATGTGAATACTTAGGATTATTTTAGTCCCCCTTTAGAATTTTTCCTTTGGGATCTTTTGGTTCTTCTTCTCTTCTCATCTCATAACTCTTAAAAAGAAAACACTTTAATAAATGTGAAGTGATGCCTTGATCCATAGCCTTATTCCATGAGGTATGCTTGTAGTCTTCCCATCTTGGGATAGTACATGTTTATCTTGTGATGCACAAGTCTGATCAAGGTATCTTCTTCATAAAGAAAAGCATAAAAAACACTTCTTCATGTAAATAACCAAAAAAAAAACACTTAATAATTAAGCAAGTTAGTGAGCCTAAGCCCTAATCTTTGGGTTCAAGTTTTGGGGATCTTCTCCTTACTTGAGTGTGCTTGTTCTATTATTCCATCTTGGAATGTAGTGACAAGTGCACATTCCATTGGTGAGAGTTTGAGTTCACTTCCTTGTGACACACTCATAAAAGCTTCATAAAAAACTCAAACAAACAACAAGCGTCTTTCCTTCGGGAATTCTTTTTTCATCTCATTCGCTCCGTACGCGAACTTGCTCCTACTTGTCATTTTGCAAGACGGTTACGCACTCGTCGTCCGAGCCTGCAACACCTGAGCAATGGCATAGGCAGTTCAAGCCTTAATTCACAAGCAATTTCCTTTTAGTACCCCTAGTTAGGGGAACTACGGCGTCTCTGATCCTCATTATCCCGATGAGGTACGTAGGCAGCGGGGTAGGGCCCGTTCGAGCACAATCTTTATTTTCCCTACATTTTTCTTTTTTTGTTTTCTCATTTCAACCCTTTCCTCATTTTATTTTCCAGTTCCAGTTTCTTTTTATTTCTTTGCAGCAGCTTTCATTCCCTCACCCTTTGAAGCAGTTTCTTTGCAAGCGTGGATCCCGTCGGGTACGGCGGACGATCTGGGTGCTAATACCTTCCCAGGTCGTAACCGACTCCCGAACTCAGTCTCTCTGGTTCGCAGGACCTGTGTCCTTCCTCTTTCTTTCTTCTGGTTTGTGCAGCATTACCATTCCCTCTCTTCGGGATAAAAATGCCTGGCTGGCGACTCTATTCTTCTTCCGCGCCACTTTCGCGTTTGTACCAGGATGGAAATCCTCGGGAGCGACAGCTTGGCGACTCTGCTGGGGATCGAACCCAGAATCTCTGGTTCCCCTGTGAGTCTCTCCTAGCGCTTGTGTGTTGTTGTTTCATTGGGTGATGCTTGTTTGATGTGGCTTGTTGTACTGTATTGTTGTTTATTTACAGCTTTATTTACAGCTTTATTTACAGTTTTCAGTATTTATTTTCCGCATCATATATCATACTGGACTGTCTGGACTGGTTTCCTTTGGTGGGATGGGAGTTACTGGTTCTTGAGAGATATGAGCCAAGTACCCGGCTCGAGTGCACCATAGGACTTAGAGTGGTTCCACTTTGGCCTCATGAGATCTTGTCATGGGGGTAGTAGTGAGTTCCACACCCAGGTTGCGATTGTCTTGGAAATGTCTTGATTTGGGGATCTTCCTCTCTCATTACATAACCCTGACAGTTATGTGCAGCTGGGGACCGATCATTGAGAACCTTTGTGGAAACAACCCTCTCCAGTGGTGACAGTGGCAGACCACATTTTGTGGCAAACCCATTCGCACCCGAGGGTCCACTGGGAACTCGCATAGGATGGCCTGGTTCTCTTATAAGAACTCAGTCAAAGCATCTGGTCGTATGACATTAGTACTGTATCCTACGGGCTGAATGTATTATTGTTTCTCGATTTCAGCGCTTGAAGCTGGGGACTTATAAGGGATGCTTGTTTTTCCCGGACTCAGCTGAGGCCTCCCTGCATAGTACATAATGCCTAACCGATTCCCTGATTTGGTCATGAGCCATTTCTCGGAGATGGTGACAGTATTATTGCTATGTGGCTTTGAGAGTCCGTGATGTCTGACCCGGAGCCTTTTGCCCGTGAGATTGGGGGGTGTTTACAGGTGTGCAGGAACCCACGACCTCAACATACACTCATTTGTTCAGTTATGATCCTTGGTCCTGTGATTATGATCTGTGGTTCTATTGACTCTATGGTTCCGAAGTTATGGTCCTGGAATTCTGGATTTCTTGATATCGTGATTCTGAGATTTTCTATCAGAGGGTTGTGATTATCAGAGGGTGTGATTCAGTGAACTGTTGAGTTTGCCAGTTGTTCCGAGGGGCCCTTGTCAGTGTGCCAGTTCAGATGGTCCCAGTTGGTCATATGCTTGCATTGCATTGCATTTGCATCATTCTTTGCATTAACTGTTTATGTTTCCCATTTTTCAGGTCATTACTCACATCTGTTCCCGGTTCTGGTATTCTTATTTCCATGGCAGAAATTAAAAGCGATCCGAGGAAAAAGAATGTGCACTACACCTTTCTTCAGCCGGAAGTCAAAAGTGTTCAGAGGTTAGCAGATCTGATGAATGATCAAGTCTTAGGAAATTTCAGGAAAAGATATGGCCAGATACTGAAGTTTGTGGACAAGCCTACTACAGACCAAAAGGACAGCCTGCATACCTTGTTGCAATTTTATGATCCCCTGTTGCGTTGTTTTATTCTTCCAGGTTACATCTTAGCTCCGACATTAGAAGAGATCTCCAGCATGCTGAGTGTTCCGATCAGAGAGACATTGCCGTTCTACGGGGCAGAGGTTGTGCTCAGAGATGAAGATATAGCCAAGGTTTGTAGGTTGTCAGTTGCTTCAGTCAGAAAGGCTTTGCAAGAGAGTAAAGGCAGAGGTCTACCCTGGAGTGTGCTTATCCCAGAGGCTGAGAAATATGCTACAGAAGCTAAGTGGAACGACTTTGGAGCTTTGCTTGCATTGATGGTATATGGGTCTAGCTTGTTTCCCGGAGAGAAAGAGTTTGTCAGCTTAGAAGTGATCTCAATCTTTGCAAGAGGCAATCCAGTGCCTACTTTATTGGGTGACTTTTATTTTAGTGTCCACTACAGAAACGAGAAGGGTAGAGGTGGTCCAGTGGTCTGCTGTGCTCCTTTGTTTGCCGAATGGTTCGCTAGACAGTTACCTAAATCAGGTGCCTTCAAGGATATGCGAGACGAATGGAGATGGTCCAGAAGGCTGATGGGATTGACTGAAGAAGACATTGCTTGGGGTTATGACAGGGATTTGCTAGGAAAGGAGTTGATGGTTAGTTGCGGGAGGTTTGCTGGAGTACCTTTGCTGGGAAGGAAAGGTGTCATCAGTTACTACCCGACATTAGCCAGAAGGCAGTTTGGCTACCCTTTGAAGGATCCTCCTCAGATGGAAATGTTTGCTGAATCTTTGTATTTTCCTGTTGATGGAAACAGAGAGCTAGTCCAACAAGCAGTTCAATCCTGGGATCACAGGAAAAGGAAAGGGAAGAAGGACTTCGGCCGAGTTGATCCCAGAGCATATCCACCATACGTTGAATGGTTGCAAAGGCATATCGAGTCAGTTCTCATGCCTTTTTCAGTCGAAGCTCCACTTTATCCTCGAGAGGTACCAGGTCCGAGCAGTACGGTTTCCTTGGAGGAGTACAAGAAGCTAGAAGCTCAGCTGCATGCGGTCAGAGTAGAGAATGTTGAGATGGTAAGCTTATACCACCAGGCCAATGGAGCCAAGAAGGAAGCTGAAGATAAACTGCAAAAGCTCCAGTCCTCTTTGGAAAACAAGGAGAAGGATTTTGCCGGAAGAGAAGCCCATTTCCACCGATTGGGTATGATGGAAGCGCAAAGAGAAGCCAAGCACAAGGAGACTTTAAAGACTCTCAGGAGTGCTCGACAGTCCATTGTTTGGCTGAAAGGCCAAAGGGAGGAAGAGCAAAAGAAATTCAAAAAGAAGGAAGAGTTCTTTGAAGTCCAGATGGCTTTTAAGAAGGAGGAAATGGAACAAGCCCACGCCATCCGGAGGGAGAAGACCCAACAGCTAGTCCAAAGCCAATTAGCTCTGGAGGAAGCCAGGAAAGAGATTGAAGAGCTCAAGCTGAGAGCAGGCGTCAAGAAGAGCAGGGCAGAGGTGGCAGAGTCGGGGTCCTTAGCTTAGTTTATTTTTCAGACTACCTACAGGCTTGTTGTAGGGGTTTTGCTTTCATTTCCTTTGTCTTTATGTACTGATTTGTAACCCTTCGGGGAATATTCTTGGATGTATTCTGACTTTTGGCCTATAGCGGTTTGTCTATATTCAGTATTAATGTGCAAGTTATCGTTTTGAATGTGCAAGACTCGTTTGTCTGGATACTACTAACGTCTGAACACTTATCAAAGAGAAAGTTTGAAAGCTAAACACTGAAAGTGATTGCCGAGATAGATACCAGAACTGGGGCATGCCAAATGCTTAAAATTGGGAACATGAACAGTTACATTGCATTGCATATAACCTGTTTGTCTGTTTTGCAGGTGTTGCATCAATTACTAACGGGTTTTGTGTTTCAGGCACTATAGCTCCTCGAAAAGTTCGAGAACAACCAGCAGTGCACAGATACCCAACCAAGATTAACAGAGAGCGGGCCATGGATCAAATGCAGGCAGATTTGGCAGACCTAAGGCAGAGAATGGATAACTTCATGACGTTAATGACCGGCATGGGGCAGAATCAAGAACGGCTGCGAGAGTTGGTTGAAAATCAGAACAGAAACGCTGCTGCTGCTGCTAATGCTGATAATCATACCGGTGCGGGCGCACGTCAGGGTGGACCTCATGTTATACAACCAGGGGCGACTGTAGTCAATGACGGGATGCATAACATTCATGTGGATCACCAGGAGGACCAGTTCACTTTACTTGATGAGACCGAGGGTCAAGGGGTCGAAATGAACAAGAGATTCGAAGAGATGGCCGAGCAAATCAAGGCTATTCAGTTCCAGAGTTCTTTGGGATTCGATATAACAGACTTGGGTTTGGTTCCGGGAGTCAGAATCCCGTACAAATTCAAGGTTCCTACTTTCGAGAAGTATAACGGCACTGCTTGCCCAAAGACCCATCTGCAATCATATGTGGGAAGAATCGCCGCTCATACAGACGATGAAAAACTGTGGATGTATTACTTTCAGGACAGTTTGGTGGGAGCTTCCCTTGAGTGGTACATGAAGCTCAGCAGGGTCAATGTTAAGAGCTGGAAGGATCTCGCTGAGGCCTTCGTGAAGCAGTACCAGTACAACATGGACATGGCTCCGAATCGCACCCAGTTGCAACATATGGCTCAGACAGCAAAAGAAGGCTTCAAAGAATATGCCCAGAGGTGGCGCCAGCTAGCTGCCAGGGTGCAACCTCCCTTATTAGAGAATGAGATGGCCGATATGTTTATGGGTACCCTCCAGGGGGTATTTCTTGAGAGATTGGCATCAAGTTCTGCTACAAAGTTCAACGATATTGTCATTGCGGGAGAAAGGGTTGAAACACTGTTGAAAATGGGGAAGATACAAGACCCCGGTGCTAGTAGTTCAAATGGAGCGAGGAAAGCTTTTAGCGGACCTCCAAGAAGGCGAGAAGGAGAGACCAATGCTGTATTCGGCCGAAGCCAGGGTCGTGGTTACAGAAGACCTTATGAACATGTGGCTGCTGTTACTATTCCTGCAGCTCCCGTACAGCAGATGTTACCTCCACCACAACAACATCAACAACAACAACAACCCAGAGCCAACTACCAGCAAAGACCTTATCAGCCAAGGCAGGCTCGTCCTGCTAACAGGGTGATTGAAGCTATTCCGATGACATATGCTGCCTTGTTGCCGAGACTACTAGACTTGAACCTTATTCAATTAAGGACTTTGGCACCACCACCTCCTGGAGAGCTTCCAGCTGGTTACGACGTCAACGCGTGATGCGCTTTTCATTCAGGAGCACCCGGGCACTCAACTGAGAAGTGCAGGGCGCTGCATCACAAAGTTCAAGATCTCGTGGATTCAAAGGCAATCAACTTTGCGCCACCACCGAATATCAACTCGAACCCTATACCTAATCATGGAGGGGCAAGAGTTAACGCTGTTGAGAGTGATGACAAGTTGAGTTTGGTACTGAGAATTGATGAAGTCAAGACGCCGTTGAAGGTGGTGAAAGAGAGACTGTTGAAAGGTCAGGTGTTTCCTGGTTGTTCTCTCGATTGTGAAGACTGTATAAGTGTTGCGAATGGCTGCGAGAAATTGAAGACGGGTTTGCAAGAGTTGATTGATGTTGGGTCTCTACAATTTAGCAAGATTAGTAATGAAAAGGCTGATGATGTGTCAACCATTACTATTTTCTACAATGAGGCTGACATGCCTGTTCGACAAGAGCCTGTTACCGTTTACGCTCCTCAGATTAGTCCTGTAACTATAACTGTACCTGGGCCAATGCCGTATAATGATGATAGAGCCATTCCGTGGCATTACGGTTCCGATGTCTATGTGGCGGGACAGAAGATGGAAAGTAGACCTGTTGCTGACTTGACCATTGAAAATGTGGGAGGTGTTGGGGGATTTACTCGAAGTGGCCGTTTATTTGCTCCCCCTGCATTGAGAAAGGATCCCGAGGCCGAAGCCTCGTCCAAAGACAAAGGAAAGCAGACTGCGAATGATGAGTCAAATACTCCTGTGGCTGGGCAGGGGACGTTTGAGAAGGAGGTAGAGGAGTTCATGAAGATCATCAAAAGGAGTGACTATAAGGTGGTTGATCAACTGAACCAGACGCCTTCAAAGATTTCTATTTTGTCACTGTTGATGTGCTCTCCCGCGCACCGAGAAGCCTTGCTGAAAGTACTTCAAATGGCCTATGTTCCTCAAGAAATCACTGTTAATCAACTCGAAGCTGTTGTTGGAAGTGTTAATGCCAGCCATGGTTTAGGCTTCACTGACCGAGACCTTACTCCGGAGGGAAGGAATCACAATAAAGCACTGCATATCACGATGGAATGCAAGGGCGCTGTGTTGTCTCATGTCCTTGTAGACACAGGCTCTTCTTTGAATGTGCTCCCGAAGAAGGCGTTGATGAAGCTTAACATTGATGGGGTTATTCTGACGCCGAGTGATCTAGTGGTTAAAGCTTTCGATGGTTCAAGAAGATCCGTTTTCGGAGAGGTTGAGTTGCCTGTCAAGATAGGCTCTCAAGTCTTCAAGAGTGTCTTCTATGTCATGGATATCCAGCCTGCGTATAGTTGCTTGTTGGGCAGACCGTGGATACACGCAGCGGGAGCCGTCACTTCAACCCTGCACCAAAAGCTTAAATATGTGGTGGATGGCCAGGTCATCACAGTTTGCGGGGAAGAAGATATATTTGTCAGCCACCTGTCGACGTTTAAATATGTGGAAATGGACGGAGAAATTCACGAGACTTTGTGCCAAGCTTTTGAAGCAGATGTCAGTATCTTGACTCCGGTGAAGAAAAGTAACGAAGGCACGTCAATTCATTCCTATCGGGAAGCAAAGGAGGCCGTCCAATCAGGCAATGCTCAGGGCTGGGGCAAGTTACTGGAGGTGGAAAAGAAGGGTGACAAATTTGGCTTAGGGTATCAACCTGGAGGGTCTACTCAGAGTGGTAAAGCTGTTGCATTCACAAGTGCTGGGTTGCTCAACCGTGATCAAATCTGTACGGCAAGTCAAGACGGAGATGGTGACAAGGACTGGGACAACAATTGGATCCGCCCGTGTGCACCCGGCGAGGAGCTAGGAAATTGGTCTGCCGAAGACATCGTCCAAGTCACCTGGCTCTCAAAGTAATTGTTTTGTTTCCTTTTATTAGCATACTGCATTGTCAAATCCAGCATTCTGCCCAAGATGTTTGGATCCATTGTACTGGGCCACCATGTTTTGTATTGCATCGTTATTTTTGCCATGAAATAAAAGGACATTTTCAGACAAATTGTGCTCTCTTTCTTTGTTTTTAAACTTTTTCACAAAAAAACAATATAAAAATGGCAATGTGTTTTCCTTTTTTGCTTTGTGTTAGCGTCTCTTTTCAAAATAAGCAGATTCTGAATGAGCACATCATTTGTGCAGTGCTGATCATCCGGATTCTTCGGATAACGTTCCTGCTATGACTATGCATGACTTCGATAATCCAGTCTACCAAGCTGATGAAGGGGTTGAGGAAGACCGTGACCTCCCTGAAGAGTTAGTCAGACTGTTGAAACAGGAGGAACGAGTTATTCAGCCTCATCAAGAGGAGATTGAGACCATCAACATTGGCAGTGAAGATGCAAAGAAAGAAATCAAGATAGGAGCCAATCTGCAGGCCGACGTCAAACAAGAACTGATCAGTATGTTGAGAGAGTATGTGGATATCTTTGCTTGGTCATATCAAGATATGCCAGGGTTGGATACCGACATCGTGATGCATAAGCTACCCCTGAGAGAAGACTGTCCTCCTGTGAAGCAAAAGTTGAGAAGAACTCGCCCGGATATGGCGATGAAGATTAAAGAGGAGGTGCAGAAACAGTGGGATGCCGGGTTCCTTGCCGTGACTAGTTACCCACCTTGGGTAGCTAACATTGTACCAGTGCCTAAGAAGGACGGCAAGGTCCGGATGTGCGTTGACTATCGAGATTTGAACAGAGCAAGCCCAAAGGATGATTTTCCGTTGCCACACATCGACGTGTTGGTCGACAGTACTGCTCAATTCTCAGTATTCTCCTTCATGGATGGATTCTCCGGTTATAATCAGATAAAAATGGCGCCGGAAGACATGGAGAAGACAACGTTCATTACCCCGTGGGGAACATTCTGCTATAAGGTCATGCCCTTCGGTCTGAAGAATGCAGGGGCAACTTATCAGCGGGCAATGGTCACGTTGTTCCATGACATGATCCACAAGGAGATCGAATGTTATGTGGATGATATGATTGCAAAGTCCAAAGACGAAGAGGAGCATTTGGTTAATTTGAAGAAGTTGTTTGACAGATTGATCAAGTACAAATTGAGGTTGAATCCGAACAAGTGCACTTTCGGAGTGCGTTCTGGAAAGTTGCTGGGTTTCATTGTAAGTCAAAGAGGAATTGAGGTAGATCCTGCTAAAGTGAAAGCTATTCAAGATATGCCTGCACCAAAGACAGAAAAAGAAGTGCGCGGGTTCTTAGGTAGATTGAACTACATTTCTCGGTTCATATCTCACCTAACTGCCACGTGCGAACCGATATTCAAACTGCTAAGAAAAGAGCAAACAGTCAGGTGGAATGATGATTGCCAAAGAGCTTTCGACAAAATAAAGGAATATTTGCAGGAACCTCCAATCCTGATGCCTCCAGTGGAGGGGAGACCGTTAATCATGTACTTGACCGTGCTAGAAGGGTCGATGGGGTGTGTGCTCGGCCAACATGACGAGTCTGGTCGAAAAGAGTACGCCATTTATTACCTTAGCAAAAAGTTTACCGACTGTGAATCCCGATACTCACTGCTCGAGAAAACTTGCTGCGCTTTGGTATGGGCTGCTCGCCGACTGAGGCAGTACATGTTGACCCATACTACACTTCTCATTTCCAAGATGGATCCTGTCAAGTACATCTTTGAGAAACCAGCATTGACCGGAAGGGTTGCTAGATGGCAGATGATTTTAACGGAATACGACATCCAGTACACTTCTCAGAAAGCCATCAAAGGAGGTGTATTGTCGGATTACCTTGCTCAGCAACCTCTTGAGGATGACTATCAGCCGATGAGATTTGATTTCCCTGATGAGGACATCATGTACCTCAAAACAAACGATTATGAGGAACCACTTCCGGAGGAGGGGCCTGACCCTGAATCCAAATGGAAGTTGATGTTTGATGGGGGCTGTCAATATCAATGGTCGTGGAGTTGGTGCCGTACTCATTACTCCTGAAGGTGCTCATTTACCCTTCGCTGCCAGAATTACTTTTGGCTGCACCAACAATGAAGCAGAATACGAGGCGTGTATAATGGGAATAGAGGAGGCAATTGATCTTCGGATTAAGAACCTCGACATATTCGGAGATTCAGCCCTCGTCATTAACCAAATTACCGGCAAGTGGTACACACATCAAGAGCATCTGATTCCGTACAGGGATTATGCTAGAAAACTGTTGACATTCTTCACAACGGCTGAACTCAGGTACATACCACGCGACGAAAACCAATTTGCCGATGCTCTGGCTACTCTCTCTTCGTCGATTAAAGTCATGTGTTGGAACTTTGTGCCCAGAATTGACATCTCCAGGCTTGACTCTCCAGCTTATGCTTTCTCTGTAGACGCCGTGTCTGATGAGAAACCTTGGTATTTCGATATCAAGTTATTCCTGGAGAAGCAAGAATACCCAACAGGGGCATCTTCCAAAGACAAAAAGACCTTGAGGCGACTTGCTGCTAGTTTCTTCTTGAACACAGACGGGGTTTTGTACAAGAGGAACTTCGACATGGTCTTGCTCAGATGCGTGGATAGACACGAAGCAAGCCTGTTGATGCAGGAAGTCCATGAAGGATCTTTTGGTACCCATGCAGGAGGGCATGCTATGGCAAAGAAACTGCTAAGATCAGGGTATTACTGGATGACAATGGATGCAGACTGTTGTTCATTCGCTCGAAAATGCCACAAGTGCCAAATATATGCAGATAAAGTGCATGTTCCTCCTAACCCGCTGAATGTCATGTCATCTCCTTGGCCTTTCTCTATGTGGGGCATTGACATGATCGGGAAGATCGAGCCAACTGCTTCGAACGGTCATCGCTTCATTCTGGTCGCGATTGATTACTTTACCAAGTGGGTAGAAGCAGCGTCTTATGCCAATGTCACTCGTCAAGTGGTGGCAAGATTTCTGAAAAGAGATATCATATGCAGATATGGAGTGCCCGAGAGGATCATTACTGATAATGGTTCTAATCTCAACAACAAGATGATGGCAGACTTATGTCGGGACTTCAAAATACAGCATCACAATTCTTCTCCTTACCGACCAAAGATGAATGGTGCGGTAGAGGCAGCTAACAAGAATATCAAGAAGATTGTGCAGAAAATGGTTGTCACCTACAAGGATTGGCATGAGATGTTACCGTTTGCTTTGCATGGGTACCGAACGTCGGTCAGGACATCAACAGGGGCAACTCCCTTCTCTCTAGTGTATGGCATGGAAGCAGTCCTGCCTGTTGAAGTAGAGATTCCTTCACTGCGCGTGATGATGGATGTCAAGCTGGATGAGGCTGAATGGGTGCGTGCTCGTTACAATCAGCTATGTCTAATTGAGGAAAAGAGATTAGCGGCTATCTGTCATGGTCAGCTTTATCAGAGGAGAATGAAGCGGGCATTCGACCAACGAGTACGTACTCGAGAGTATCAAGTGGGAGAGCTTGTATTGAAGAGGATCGTTCCTCCAGGTTCAGATAACAGGGGCAAGTGGACCCCAAACTACGAAGGACCATTCGTAGTGAAGAAAGTATTCTCAGGAGGGGCACTGATGCTCACCACTATGGATGGAGAAGACTTCCCATCCCCTGTTAACTCGGACGCAGTTAAAAAATACTTCGCATAAAGAGACCCGCTGGACACAAAAACAGAATGTAAGTCCAGGCAAGAAAAGGGCATCCCGGCGAGCTAAAAACAGAATAAAAAGCTCGGGCAAAAATTAGGGAAATGAATAAAAAAAAAATGTGTACACCCGCTGAGTTGAAAAGCCGCATTGGACAGCTCAGGCAAAAAAAGGGTATCCCGGTGGATTGAAAACCCGAGAGGGCGATCCACGCAAAATAAGGGAATAAGCGAACAACTGTGATCCGAGTTATCTGAACCACGTCATCGTTTTGTACAGTTTGACAATGTCAGAAGGATAGGAAGCAGTCCCCTTGTCCTCTCAGAAAGCCAAAACAGAATGGAGAGTCTTGAAGACATGCAGGTCATAGCAGAAATGGAACTCCTTGGAATGCCGCGTACGTTGCCATTAGGATAATTTCTTTTCTCAATTTTTATAGTGGCTACCTCTTTCCAGGTGGTTGCTTCCTGATGTAAATCTTTGCCTATTCAGAGGCCATTCAATAAAAATAATATTCAGTCAAAAAGCTGTGTGTGTTTATTTTTGTTTGCAAAATGTCCTGAATTTTCGGCAAAAATAGCATTGCATCTAAACATGGTGATAATTTTGAAAAGAAAACTGACATGCAGGGAAACTGTAACCCTCTTTGAGCGTCGGGTGACGATGGATGAACCGATCATTCCATGCAAATCCCCGGGACACGCGTGGGTTTTCTGTTGTTGCAGGTTGCAGGTTGGCGTCGCATTCTCTCAAGCGATTTAATATTCCCAGGCGGAGTACCTCCCCAGCCGAGTACTTCCCCAGTAGGGTATCCCCCAAGCAGAGATTTCTTCTCTAACAGGTATCTGAAGCCTGGCATCTCCAGCAGAGATTTTCCTCCAAGCAAGCCTTGACAGCCGCCCAAGCAAGCTTTTCTTCCCCAGTGAAGTAGCATTTCATTCTTCCCCAGCGGAATATATCCAGCAGGTGCCCGAAAGCCTGACATCATCAAAGATGGAATTAGTAGTCCATTATCCCCATCAGAGTATGCCTATCAGGTACCTGAAAGCCTGATATCCCCTCAGAGTCTTGAGTTATCAGATGCTCTCCCCAGTCAGAGTGTTTGCCCAAGAAGCTTCTCCAGCCAAGTCTGAGGATGTTCCTGTTCCCACAGCGGTCATATTTGATTTTCGCTTCCGTCAGTGAAATATGTCCCCAGCAAAGTTGCCGTACTTTGGGTATTTGATGATGCAGCCAGGTATTCATCACCTCAGTCAGAATGTGTATCCAGACCTCTTGACTTGTATTACCCTGCAGAGTCGTATCTCTTATTGCCGATCAGGCATCCGTTTGTTGCTCGTCTGCAATCTTCAACACTTGTATGTGTTGTCTTTAAGCGGAGTTATCCCCAGCAATAATGTATCATGTTTTATTGCTGCTCGTTTGCATCTTTCAACACTCGTATGTGTTAGCTCGGTGGTATTGCTCGTTTGCTTTCCCCAATAGAGTCTATATCTACTAGCACTCGTCTGTGCTCGCATCTTTATTTGATGCTCATCCTCTTTCAGCACTCGTCCGTGCCTTTTCCCCAGCAGTTTCCTCTTTATTTGAGGTACTCTCCAGCAATCTTCTGTGCTAGCATCTTTGTTTGATGACCATTCGCAGCTCTCGGCACTCGTCCGTGCTTGTTAGTCTTTGAAGTTTTCTCTCCCCAGCGAAGTTGCCTGTACTCGTTGGGGCGCGTATCTTCATTTGGTGCTCGTCCGCATCCCTGCAGCACTCGCCCGTGCATGTCGTTCCTCTTTATTTGAGGCGTATTCCCTAAGAAGTGCCCAGTGCTCGTCCGTGCTCGCATCTTTATTTGATGCTCGACCGCATCTTTTAGCACTCATATGTGCTTGTTACTCCTTTGAAGGTTGCTCGGCGCCCGTCCGTGCCTGTTGCTCATCTGTTGCTCGTCCGCAACTCCTCAACACTCGTCTGTGTTTGATCGTATCGGTTGTTGACTGCTCGTCTGCAAATCCTCGGCACTCGTCTGTGCTTGGAGATGGCCCCAACATCGTCCGCAACCTCCCAGCACTCGTCTGTGTTCGGTATGGGATCCTTCGCTGCACTCGTCTGTGCCTTTATATGTATTCTCCGCTGTTGCTCGTCTGCAACGACCCAGCACTCGTCTGTGTTTGGTTAAAGCTCGTCTGCTTTTATTCCCCAAAAGTCGTTTGTGTTTTGAAGCTCGTCTGCTTTGCCTGGATACTCGTCTGTATCATCCTCGGCACTCGTCTGTGCTAGCTTGCACCTGAATGTGAAGATATCTCTGCGACTACTTCAAATGCTCGTCTGTGTTTGAACTTCCGGTATTCGTCTATACCAGTGGCTGATACTCGTCTGTATCATCGCCTGAAACACTCGTCTGTGTTTCTCAGATCATCGTCTGATACTCGTCTGTATCATTGACTTAGGGCACTCGTCTGTGTTGTCTTGATGATCACCCAATACTCGTCCGTATTGAAGAGGTTTAAAATCCTGACAGTGGGAATTGAATGTCGAAATGGTCACCGGTCCTGGCGTAACAGGTAAATCCGAAGGAGGCTCGTCTGTCTCAAGCACCAATTATGGTGGCTGCACCTGGCGTAACAGGTTTGCTCAGAAGACTCGTCTGTCTTGTACCATATATCCGCGGATAATATATGAAGAAGGTTCGTCCACCTTGGTTGCATGTCTATCCCACAGACTTATATGCATTTCCGGAGCCTGCGTAAGGGTTATCCGAAGAAGACTCGTTCGTCTTATTCCACTTATCTGCGTGAGGATTAGTGAAGGAGATTCGTCTATCTCAGGCTACTTTGAAGTTCTTTAAGGGCTCGTCCGCTCTCTGCACCTGGCGTCACAGGGTTGTTAGAAGACTCGTCTGTCTCAGATTTTTGTCTTGAAGTGGTGGAGGACTCGTCTGTCCAGCTCCTGGCGTCACAGGATTGTTTGAAGACTCGTCTGTCAATTTGTTCTTATTTCAGATATCAGTTCCAACTTGGAAGAAGCTCGTCCGCTTCTTTCTCCCCTGCAGTCCCCAAAGCGTCATCTGGACGGGTTTATTTCCCGGTGTTGCATTCTTCGTCAGAGTGCAAATTTCTGGTCTTCTTGGTATTCAATCACAGTTTATCTCGAATGTCCGATAGCCCGTACTATCGTCCTTTTCAGATTAACTGATGATTGAATAGGGGCAGCTGTAACACCCCAAATTTGCCCTCTTCATTTTAAGCATCATGTCGCATCATAGTCATCATAACATACCATATCTTTAGCATTTTTTTGCATAGAAAAATGAGGCATAACACTCACATGTTCTAGCATAAGGCATATGACCAACCATCTGGAAGGTTTGAAGCACCGCAAATAAAAATCAAGAGCATGGTGACCAGGCAAAAATTTCACAGGATCACTCTGCACAAGCTCTGTACCATGTTCAAAGCTTAAAAAGAATGAAAGGATCAAAATCAGCTTGAAACGGCGGGCGCCGGCATCATTTTTGAAGTTTCCCACCAAAAGGGGGGAAATTCAAATTTTGCATGCGTTAACCGGTTAACGCATATGGTTAACCGGTTAACAGCTGCGAAATTTGAATTTCCAGCAGCAAATTTCAGCATGTGGTTTTGGCTCCATTTTCCAATTTTCTGATTTTATTCACTTGAATTTCATTTGAATTTAAGAAGGATCTAGAGCATGTACCCAAACTTCTTGCCAACCCTAGATCCAAATCACATTACCAAGCCATATTTTTTGGATCCCAAACCAAGATTTTGGGCCCCAACCCTAAACCATATATATTCCATTTCCCTCCAAACCAAAGGATCTCTCTCATTATTTTCACTCTCATTTCTGAATTTTCATGGCTCTCACTCATAATTCTCTCACTTTTCTCTCCCAATTTTCCAAATTACTCAAAGTTCCTCTTTGAAGATCACACAACCTTGCATTGAGGTGTGTAGATCTTGGAACTAGACCTCCATCCATAGCTTCATTGCACCTTTTTGTTGGTTTTATTGAAGATTCAGATCTGGTTCGAGATCTAGAAGTGCTTTTGGATCCAAAATTCTGCATCAAGAGCTTGATCTTGCATTTATTTTGCATGGAGTGTGGAGCTTAGCATCGGATCTTCAAAGTTTTGCGCGAGATCTATCATTTTCAGCATAATCAACAATTACCAAAGCATACCTCCGCTTTGTAGGTTGGTTTAATTTCAGATCCAACTCTGTTTTTAGCTTATTTGCATTGCTTGTGCTTTAGATCCACCATGTGTTTGTGTAATTGATTGTGTTGCATGATTTGATTGTTTGATTGGTATCCGGATCCGATTGTTAGTGTTCATGAGCATAATGTTATGGATTGATGTGCATTGATCTATTTTTCCATGTGTAATTGAGTGCTGGTCTGGTGCAGCTTATTTGAATAAGCTGTTTTGAGCTGCTGTTTTCTGCAGGAATTTGCTGCTGTTTTTACAGTGTTAACCGGTTAACGTATATGGTTAACCGGTTAACGCCCTGTTTTTCTGCGTGTTTTGTGCAGGTTTTGACTGGTTAACCGGTTAACGCATATGGTTAACCGGTTAACACTGATGCAGAATGGTTTTTCAGGGCTGTTTTGAGTTTGTTTGATCCCTTTGCTTGTGCTAATTGCCGTGACTCATTGTATGATCATTAAACATGATGTTTAGGGTGATTTGCTTGCTGGTTGATGTATGCTTTCATGTTCTCGACGCGTAAGTCGTGTATTTGCAATGTTGGCATGATTGTTTGATTTTTGTTTTCAAGAACCTTTGAGCATGACTAATTCCATGATTGTGTTGGTCAATTTGCTGGATTTTTGCTAACATTGCAGGGGCTATGGTAAGTGAGAGATGTGAGAATTGAGTTCCACATCTCCAATTCTCATCTTCCTCTTATGTTTATGTTACTAACCCTTTGTTTGTTGGGCTTAGGCCTTTCTCATCCCTTCTTCTATCTTCTTCTTTGTTCCTTCATTAGGATAGAAACCTCACTAACCCTTAGGGCATCCATGCATGTGAATACTTAGGATTATTTTAGTCCCCCTTTAGAATTTTTCCTTTGGGATCTTTTGGTTCTTCTTCTCTTCTCATCTCATAACTCTTAAAAAGAAAACACTTTAATAAATGTGAAGTGATGCCTTGATCCATAGCCTTATTCCATGAGGTATGCTTGTAGTCTTCCCATCTTGGGATAGTACATGTTTATCTTGTGATGCACAAGTCTGATCAAGGTATCTTCTTCATAAAGAAAAGCATAAAAAACACTTCTTCATGTAAATAACCAAAAAAAAAACACTTAATAATTAAGCAAGTTAGTGAGCCTAAGCCCTAATCTTTGGGTTCAAGTTTTGGGGATCTTCTCCTTACTTGAGTGTGCTTGTTCTATTATTCCATCTTGGAATGTAGTGACAAGTGCACATTCCATTGGTGAGAGTTTGAGTTCACTTCCTTGTGACACACTCATAAAAGCTTCATAAAAAACTCAAACAAACAACAAGCGTCTTTCCTTCGGGAATTCTTTTTTCATCTCATTCGCTCCGTACGCGAACTTGCTCCTACTTGTCATTTTGCAAGACGGTTACGCACTCGTCGTCCGAGCCTGCAACACCTGAGCAATGGCATAGGCAGTTCAAGCCTTAATTCACAAGCAATTTCCTTTTAGTACCCCTAGTTAGGGGAACTACGGCGTCTCTGATCCTCATTATCCCGATGAGGTACGTAGGCAGCGGGGTAGGGCCCGTTCGAGCACAATCTTTATTTTCCCTACATTTTTCTTTTTTTGTTTTCTCATTTCAACCCTTTCCTCATTTTATTTTCCAGTTCCAGTTTCTTTTTATTTCTTTGCAGCAGCTTTCATTCCCTCACCCTTTGAAGCAGTTTCTTTGCAAGCGTGGATCCCGTCGGGTACGGCGGACGATCTGGGTGCTAATACCTTCCCAGGTCGTAACCGACTCCCGAACTCAGTCTCTCTGGTTCGCAGGACCTGTGTCCTTCCTCTTTCTTTCTTCTGGTTTGTGCAGCATTACCATTCCCTCTCTTCGGGATAAAAATGCCTGGCTGGCGACTCTATTCTTCTTCCGCGCCACTTTCGCGTTTGTACCAGGATGGAAATCCTCGGGAGCGACAATTGGTTAATCGTTGAGGATACAAAATGGGTGATTTATATGGTGGTGGAGGCACATAAGGTTTTTATTTTTCTTCAGCCTTTTGTTTGTTGTCTTCCTTTTCCTTTGGTTGATCTTTCTTCTTAGTTGGTTTATCAGGCTTTTGGTACATGGCTGGATTTTGGATTTTAGGATCGATAGGTTCGTCTAAATCTTTTCCACTTCATAGTATAAATGCGTTCACATGTCCTTTAGGATTCAATTGTGGCTTTCCAGGAAACGTGCCAGCAGGGGTAACACCAAATGCTTGGTGTTGTGGGTAGCTAAAGTGTCTACCTTGTTAGCTAACTGCTTAATTTACTCGCTAGTGTGTATGTTTTGATTCAGGAATTATTTGTTTGCTTGAGCTTGGGTAGCTATGAAGTTTCCCATCATTAGTTCAAGGTTAAATTTCCTAGGAGCTACAAGTGCATTTGGGGCAGCTTTTTGATATCCTGGTGGTGCAATAGGTGTTTGGTTGGGCACATATAAGGCATTATTGTTCTTGTAGGAAAAATTAAGATGATTCTTCCAACCTGGGTTATAGGTGTTTGAGTATGGATTTCCTTGAGTATAATTCACCTGGTATGTGGTTAATCCAACTAAAATTTGACATTCTGGGGCAGCGTGCCATGGGATTCCACATATTTCACAGTTCGAAGTAACAACAGCCACAATGGCTGGAGGTGTTATGGTCAAGTTATCTATCTTCTAGGCAAGAGCATCTACCTTAGTGTTGACGTGATCTAGGCTACTAACTTTGTACATTATGCCTTTTGTTTGGGATTTCTCTACTGGAGTTCTTTCACATCCCTATTGGCCGTGGTTTTGAGCCATATTTTCAATGTGGTTGTAGGCATATTCGTATGGTTTGTCCATGAGAGCACCGCCCAAGGCAGCGTCTATCGTAAGCCCGGTGTTGTATAAAATCCCATTATAAAAGGTATGGATTGTTACCCAGTTTTCCAAGTCGTGGTATGGACATAGCCTCATCATGTCTTTGTATATCTCCTATGCTTCGTAGAGAGATTCAACATCTTTTTGTCAAAATCCATTAATTTGTGCTCTTCGCATAGCCGTCTTGCTTGGTGGAAAGTAACATGCTAAGAAAACGTTCTTCAATTCGGCCCATGTGGTAACAGAGTTGGCTGGAAAGGATTGCAACCATGCCCAGGCTCTATCTCTTAGAGATAAAGGAAAAAGACGTAGTCTTATCACATCTTGAGTTACACCGTTCACCTTCACTGTGTCCGCGTATTGCACAAATTGGTCAGGTGTTCTTTAGGGTCAACTGTAGGATTTCCAGAAAACTCATTTTGTTGTACGGTTGATAGTAGCAAGGGTTTCAACTCTAAATCGTTTAGGGTAATGGCTGGGGCAACAATATTTTTATGTGGTTCTTGTTGAGTTGTGGTCACATATGACTTGAGTGGACGATTCGGTTGTCCATTTTCGGCCATGTTTGGTTCTTCAATTGGTTCAGGTATAATAATTTCAGGTTAAGGAATTTCATAAATTTTGGTTCCGTGTCTTAAATTAAGAAACGCTCAACTTTGTCGATTTGTGGTTCTAAGTATTCACCTTGTGAGCGAGTACTGGGCATACAATCGACAAAAGGGAATTTTTTTTTGCCTTAGTATATACGGCACAACAAACAAATTGCACTATTGACAAAATTAGAGTCCCCAACAATGGCGCCAAAAATATGTTCGCGACTTTCTAAGTTTCACGCGTACTAACTTCAAGTATACAACCTAATCGTGTAGTAATAAAGATATTGATCCCGAAGAGACTTGATAATCAAACTAATGGTATCAAGTGTTACTATATTTAGCTAAGGCGAGTGATGTTTTAGTTTAAGCTATTACTAATTCAGTAAAGGGACAAGGAACCGAAAAGGAAAAATAGTGCAGAAAATTAATAGGAATAAGCTTTATGTAAGTTCTGTAAATTAGCATTAATTTTGTAAAACAAATATAGCAGCAGTGTGTATGTATAGGATCTATGCAAAACACAGAAAATACAAAGCAAAGAGTCCTTTGTGTGCGCCCAAACACGTTGTGTTGAAGTGTTTCAACATCTGGAACAATATGTCGAAGAAGATGTCAAGGAAGTTCATTCGACATCATGAACTGTTGAAGATGGATTGAAGTTTCTGCTTTGGTTTCAACAGAAACAAATTTTTTTGACGATTTAAATCAATCTAATGGCGTTGATTGTAGAAGATCTTGAAGACACAAATTTAAATTGAATACAAATATTGAAAAATATAGAGTTTCTATATTTAGAGATATTTTAGGAGTATTTAGATTTGAAGATCTTTTTGTATATTTGTAAGCATATTTTTCTGCATATTTGTAGCAGCTATTGTTGTGATTGTTTAGGCCTATATCCAGTTGGGAATAAGTTATAAAATAAACCTTGTAACATAATTTAGAAACAACCAACCAAATCGAAAAATGTAAACATTATTAGGGTTGTGTTCTTGTGCAGCCGTAAGCAACAAGGAACCCTGTTGTGGCTGTGTATTTGTAAACCTCGAAGCTGCTAAGCAAGAGGTGGATTGGACTTGACTTAAGCTGCTAAGCAAGGTTAATGTATTGTAATGGAAGTGTGACTTATATTGTAAATTGTTGGTAGGTAACAAGCCGTCAATAACAAAAACTGATTGTTGAGGACTGTGAGACATCACTGAGGTGATTGGAAGTGAGGATGAGTTTCTCATATTTAGGAGATCCTAAGTAGAAGTTGCATTGGTAGTAATTAAGTAAGAAGACTGTAAACTGTAGGTGTTTGCTGAGAAGTCTTTAAATTGATACTACATAGTGGATTTCCTTCCTGGCTTGGTAGCCCCCATAGTAGATTGCTTTGATCAAACTAAGTTAATAATTATGTTGTGTTCTTTATAACTTTTATGTTTTATGTTTTATGCAGTTCTTAAATTGAATGTCCTATCAGATGTCACAACATCCTGAAGCATGTTTGACTCTGATATATATCAGAATTTTTTAAGTACTAAATATATGCCTTACCATGTTTATAAGTAACAAATAAGATGTCTCAACATCATATTCGACATCTGAGTCTGTCATACCAGAATTTCAATTGGTATCAGAGCAGACATCCTAGTCTGTTTCTGGATGAGATCCAAGGGGGATACTTTCTGGTTCATGGTCAAGGTAGAAAGGTTCTACTGAAAAGTTGTTTAGAACTGTGAATGGTCCCTAGAAGTGGAGGATGGATTGTTCTGTTATTGTAGCATGGGGTTCGTGCTGCTATTGTGATAGGTTTGATTTTATTTTCAAACCTATGACTGCTGGTGTAAGCTGGAGATAATTTCTAGGGAAAATTTGTGACACTTGAAGCTACTAAGGAGTTTATTATCCGCTGCTTACCTATGATGTTGGGGATATATGTTTATTTTCTTCTGTCAACTATGCGAATGATACTTGAAGACTCTTTTTCAAGTTCACTCAAAGCACTGTGAAGAGAAGTGGTTGTTTGTAGATCTGAAGACTGCTATTAACTGACCTATCTTCTGTCTGTAGATCTCTGTATGATCCTTGGAATGATGTCTTATCCCATGATAGAACATCACATCAGAATTAGGAATGATTATGTTGTCCAAGGAATGGATATATAGATGCTTGGGTGTTAAACTATTTTGTTTATTTCACAAGTGTTTGGAACCTACTCATGATCTGGAAGAGGAGGAATCTGTATGGTGTGTCTAAGAAGGTTCTGGCCCTGAAACTTTTCTTAGCTATGGGTGTTGATCGATAAGTGATCAACATGTGTTTTCTCCTGAGGACAATTTATTTCTGGTCCTTGCTGTAGGAGTGAAGTACCTGAGTGTTGTACCCCAAAAGTTTCCCTCACATATTCAATACAATATGCCTCAAGAGGTCTCCTAATGGTCACAAGATTCTCAATTACTCAAAGGGATTCAAGGTTTCATCAGACAAAGCCTCCTCCTAAGCAATGGATCTTAAATTAGAGTTTTGAATTTATCAAAGAAAAGTGGACTTCCAAAGCCTCAAGTGGACTTCATGACATCCCACATACTTCAAATAATCCTCATGTCAAGTTTCAAGGCTTTCCCTACAAGTTTGGTCAGTCAGATGCTCAGAATATCAAATCAGTTAACTTGGTCAAAAAGTCAACTGTGGTCAACACAAAGTCAAACTTCAATATTTTTGGTCAACATAAATATTATAAGGTGAAATTAATCATTTGATCAAGGGTTGATCATGATTCATCAAGGAAACCTCAGAATCATCAAGAATCAAGAGTTACTAAATTAGGGTTTGTGTAGGAAAAATCAATTGTATTTTGATCAGCCATAACTTTCACATGATTGATCTAAAATTTCCCATCCAAAGCTAATTTTGAAGGAAATTCAATTCCCTACAACTTTGTGTCTCACAAGCCAAGGCCATAAATGCTTCATTTGAGAGATATGAGCCAAGACATTACAGGTCCTTCAAAAAATCAACAAAAAGTAAACTTTTTCAAAAGCTCATAACTTGAAAATGGAAGATCAAGTGGACATGGGACCAAAAGGAGTAGTTATAGGACACTCTAAGCTTTCTAAAAAGTCCTAGAAAACATACGTGGGATAAAAATTGAGAGAGTTATGTATTGTTGAAGTTGGACAATTTTGAGGAGGTGTATGAAGCAAATAATGACCAAAACTCAAGTTTCTTCCAAATGGGCCCATATTTTTCTAACCCAAACTGAATTATAAGATCATTCACAACCCATAGATCTTAATATCTGATTTTTTATATTTATTTTATATTATATTTGATTTAATTCATTTAAATTCAATTTTAATTAAGATAAATATTGAAAAATCAAATATTTGATATTAGGACTATTTTAGGATCAAATATTTGATGTTTATGATCATTATAAGAATCCAATTTTGTGCAAAACCAAAAGAGTATGTCTTAATACCAAATTTTGACCAAAATAGAAAGGAAGAAACTTTATCCTCATGCAACTTCAACTTTCTTCACCCAAGCCCAAAATTCTGACCTAAAATCATCCTCTATAAATACTCATCACATGCATAAGGGCAGGGGGTAGCCTCCAAAGCTAGACCAAAAAATCTCAAATTTTCAAAAGAATAGTGTAAATTCGTGTTCCATTTTCTAGGCGTATTCAAAGCCAACCAACCCTTCCATTCAACATCTGAGATATCAAAGAGTAAGTTTATATCAAAGAGTAAGTTCATGAATTTCGTATTTTAATTGTTTTTGATTTAAACTACTAATCCCATTGTCTTTCTGATATCTAATAGAACAGATTAAACGTATCACATGAACCCAAAGATCCCGGGTTCGATACCCAGCGACCCCCTTTATTTTTATTGTTGTTTTTTATGTTTTTTTCCTAACCATTTTTTTCCTCTTCTTATTTTCATTTTTTTTCTTTTAGATTTTTATTTTATATTAATAAAATTAGTAACCATTAAACTATTTTCTAAAATGTTAATAAAATTAGTAACCTTTTTTTTTAAATCCAAAAAATACAATTTTTTTTATTATCTAATTAAACTTATAACCAAATTAAATTTATTGTCTTAAAAATCAATTTTTCTTAAAAAAATCAATTATTAAACTTATTTTTTTCTAAAAATTCCGTTAATCTATTTTACGCGAAGTCTCAATATTTCTTCCTTCTTCATCCTTATCTCTCTTCGATTTTAATTTCCTTATTATTTATATTTTTCAGAACAAATGTATAGGTGCATGAAATGTGTAATAGCTAGATTTACTTTTCTCGCACGATTTTCCTAAATATTGTAACTGCCTATGGGATGTAATAGCGTATGGATTTTTATTCTTTTCGCACTTTATTTTCTAAAAAGGGTTTTCTAATTATGTAACTCTCCCAAAGCCCTGTAATAACGTAGATTCATTTTCCTCGCACCTTATATTCTGATGCTTGTGTGTGTGTGTGTGTGTGTGTGTGTGTGTATATATATATATATATATATATATATATATATATATATATATATATATATATATATATATATATATATATATATTCAACTGTGTAGTAATTATGCATGTATGGCAAGACTTAAAAAAACAAACGCTAGAATAACCGTAACAACTAAGAAAAAAATAAACGATTGGAACACACTTGCACACTTCACCTCTAGGGTGATATATCTTGTTGCCTTTCGAATAATGGTCAAGTCCCTCGAACGTAGGGGTGTCCTAGCACGGTTTCCTAATTAAAAATCATCAAGTCCCTTCGATAAAAGATCATAGTCCCTCTTTACCCCTTCAAGTTGCCTACGAACAAATGATTTCGCCCCCTCGATGACCATACGGAAAAATGATGATAGTCCCTTCGAATTGCTAAGACATTTTTACAAGGTTGCCTTCTATGACCATACGATGACCCTACACCTATCCCTTCAAATATAAGGATAAGACTACTTACTAACTAATAGTAAAGACAGTTATATCCCTAAAGAAACAAAATAAAAAAGAAAGACCTTACAATTTAGGGTAAGTAGTTCTTAAGTGCTTGCTCACCATTTTTCCAAATACTTTCCACACCTCACATTTTCAAATATTTTCAAACAGTAAACACTTTGTATACATTCGTACGAGAATCATTACAAAGTTAAACCTCTAAAATATTTTTCTAAACACACGCTACACTATTTTTTTCAAACAAAGTAAAGTGAGCTAAGCAGTTAAGAGCCCATGGATAACCATGGATACAAAGGGTGCTAATACATTCCCTTTGTATAACTTACCCCCCGAATTCAAATTTTTTTCAAAGGTCTTTCCTGTTCTTTTATACCTTTCTTTATTGGATAAAATAAAAGTCGGTGGCGGATCTTACTATCCGCAACATAGTTTTTGTGAAAACAAAAACGACCAAGTCAGTTCTCCCACCGTGTTACATTAAGCTTCAAGAAGGATTATTTCAGAGAGGCTCCTTGTACATGAAGGTCAAGCTGTGTCAACTGGTGGAGTTGACTAATGTGGATATAGATGATTAGTAGCTATATTGTGTGTGAAGACATCTTAATCCAGTCTGATTCTGGGCCTGAAGGAGAAGTCTGTTGGAGTGTCCCAGCTATTGCTTATGTCTGTGTTTTGGAAGCCTTATCAACTACTGATGATTGATTCCTCTGTGCCCCTGCATATGTTTGTTGTGGAGGTTTTTGTAACTGATACTGATGTCTGAACAAATGTTGGAACATCATCTCAGAAAGTATCAGATGTCTATAGAAGAAGAAGTCAGACTCATGTCCTACCTTGTGTGAGAAGGTAACCTTATCTGACCTATAGTAAATATCTTGACGGGAGACTTGGTATTTGTTTATTGTTTTTTTATGATTCATAAAGGTGGATACTTGGACGGGAGACTTAGTATTTATCTAAGAAGTATGCATATCTGCAGTCTGAATCTTATGGTTCAGAAAGTGCTCTGAGTAACTAATGCTCATCTTCAGAAAAGGGCTTTGGTTGTTCATGGGAGGGGGAGTTAAGTAGTGCCATCTGTGGTGTTTTGGTGCAAGAGTGCAAACTGGTTTTAGTGGATGCAACTGGAATTTTATTCTTCCCTTGACAAGGAAGGTGTTTATAATCATGAAGTTATTATTGATAAATCATCAGGACTTTGTGAAGATTGCTTTCCTCAGGGAGAAATGACATCCTTGGTATTGATGCAAGGTGTAGTTCTGAACTATTCCTTCTGAAGATTCAGATAGTGGCAGATTTGAAGACTTTGGAGAAACATTGGAAGTTTCTCATCAATATGTGTTATTGGTAGGAATTTTTGCAAATTCAACAGGATGGAGGTTGTATACTCAAACTTGGTAAATAAGTCAAGTCTATGAGAGCATGGAACTCTTGTTCTGTAAAGGAATAAGGTTTTTTCAAGTGGTAGAAAAAGGAGCTGAATTTAACAGTTGGATGTGGACTAACAATGTTCAAACATCTAGTTCAACATCAGAGTCTAATTGGTTAAGTGGCACATCAATTTAATATAGAATGATCTACGGGGATTGATTGCTTCATAAGGCCTGTTATCTTGACAACTTGGTGAAGATGAAATTTATTGATCAGGATATCTTTGGAAGATTTATGATAAACATGAAGAAGACAAGTGTGGAAATTGACTTTTTCATATGAGGATTCATAAAGGAGGTGATCAAATCGTGGCAATTGGTTGATCTCTATATTGGATTCGAAGAATCAAGATAATCAAAGTGTGGAAGCTGATTGTTCTTGAGGATTATCTTGGAACGAATTGTTCTTGGGCATAAGGGTGATGAGTTGAAGACTCAAGGAGATTTATTCTTCTTGAAGGTGGGTGAGAGTTTATCTCTCTTTCTGGATTTCTGATTCTAGCTGGTGGCACAGTGAAGTTGAAGAATTTCAATTCTTGGATTACTATGCTATAGTAAATCCAGTTGGTGGAGCACATCTAGGATCATGTTGATAAGGTCTTAGTGTGTGGAAAATGTTCTAACTATGTGTTAGTACACTATCTTGGGTGTTTGTCTACATGCTTTCTTTTCTTATCCTACCTAATCATATAGGGAATGATGAAGTAAATGATATGTATTGGAAGAAACATGTAGAAAAGACTGAAGTAGATCAGGTATTGATTGCTTGGAAGTCTGTTTATGGACATTATTTCTAATTTCAGAATTAGTTTGAATGAGGTTTGTCTGGATTGTATGGCCAAAGTACTGTAAAGATATTATGTTGGGCCAATGTTGTGTGAAGAACCTGTGTGCTAGAAGATGTTCAGCTTGTGTAGTTTATGGTAACAACAAACCAATAATGCATCAAGTGTGCTTTGGTATAGGAATTGAATATGTTCAATTGGGAATTGAACAGAGGGTGAGCACTTGAAGACATGAAGATGCGTCTTATGTTTTCCTTTCGTCATTGTACAGAGGACGTTACTATCTATGCATTGGCTCCCTATTCATAAAAGTGTATTTCCTCCTCCTCCAACATGTGAGTTTTCCTGTTTTCATCTTTTCTTCTAATTGGGTTCTTTAGAGTTTGGATGAATAATTTGTGGGTATGATGTTGTGAGGGATGTATTTTCCAAGTTTTAGCTAAAAATGGGGAGAAAGAGTGTGTACAGAGGTTGTACTCAGAGCTGTTGTCACATCAGTTGCATCAGTTGTTGTGTGGTGGTTATTAAGATGTCAAGGTGGATGTCGTATGCTAGTCTCTGTGACTTGTGTCCTGAGTTATTGAACACAATTGTGACTTGTGTTATGAGTTACATAAGGGAAAAATAGAATGGTATCTTATGTCACCATTAGTCACCTTGAGGGAGAATGTTCATCATGTTGAGGGGAAGGGTTCTGTAGAACCTGAATGGAGAGAGGTCTTAATGGATTAGTTTGGCCAAGACTTCAGGACTTTCTACTCCTTTCCCATTGCTGATGTTTTCACTGAAAGAATATGTGAATGGTGTTTTGATTGTGAATGTTCCTGAAGATGTCAAAAAACATGCTCTGACTTAGTGGAGAATTTGATATTGCTGTTGGTTTTTCAGTCATGCTATGTAATCATTTTGCTGCTGTTTTTCTTTGATGTATTTTCTTGTAATATTTGTTTTAGCCAAAATTTTCCAAAGGGAGAGATTGTAAGTTCTGTAAATTGCAATTAATTTTGTAAAACAAATATAGCAATAGTGTCTATGTACAAGATCTTTGAAAAACATAGAAAATATGAAGCAAGGAGTCCTTTGTATGCGCCCAAACATGTTGTGTTGAAGTGTTTCAACATCTGGAACAACATGTCGAAGAAGATGTCAAGACAGTTCATTCGACATCATGAACTGCTGAAGATGGATTGAAGTTTCTATTTTGCTTTCAACAGAAACATAATATTTTGAAGATTTAAATCAATCCAATGACGCTGATTGTAGAAGATCTTGAAGACTCAAATTTAAATTGAAGACAAATATTGAAAAATATAGAGTTTCTATATTTAGATATATTTTAGGAGTTTTTAGATTTGAAGATTTTTTTTGTATATTTGTAAGCAGATTTTTCTGCATTTTTGTAGCAGCTATTGCTGTGATTGTTTAGGCCCAAATCTAGTTGGGAATAGGTTATAAAAGAAACCATGTAACCTAGTTTAGAAACAACCAACCAAACCGAAAATGTAAATATTATTAGGGTTGCGTTCTTGTGCAGCCATAAGCAACAAGGAACCCTGTTGTGGCTATGTATTTGTAAACCTCGAAGCTGCTAAGCAAGACGTGGATTTTACTTAACAGAAGTTGTTAAGAAAGGTTAATGTATTGTAATGAAAGTGTGATTTCTATTGTGAATTGGAAGTGAGAATGAGTTTCTCATATTTAGGAGTTCCTAAATAGAAGTTGCATTGGTAGTGATTAAGTGAGAAGATTGTAAAATGTAGGTGTTTCCTGATAAGTCTTTGAATTTATACTACATAGTGGATTACCTTCCTGGCTTGGTAGCCCCCAGAGTAGATTGGTTTGATCGAACTGGGTTAACAATTTTGTTGTGTTCTTTATAGCTTTTCTGTTTTATGTTTTATGCAGTACCTGAACTGAATGTCCTATCAGATGTCACAACATCATGAAGCATGTTTGACTTTGATGTATCAGAATTTTTTAACTACTGATATGTATGCCTTACCATGTTTATAAGTAACAGATAAGATGTCTCAACATCATATTTGACATCTGAGTCTGTCATACCAGAATTTCACTCTAAATAGAAAACAATATAAAAATCCAAAATAGGCTTTCCTTTCACTTTTACTTCGGTTATTATTTATAGTACTTGATCACTAATATTGGAGTAGAGAATAATGGAGAAAATGTTGTTGGGCCTGATAAATCCTTGCTTGACTGAGACTGGGTTTGGACTGAGAAGAAAACGCAACGGCTCATTCTGCTTTGACTGAGGCGTGTATAAATTCCCTAATTTTGACATGTGATGGGCATCATGTGTGCCTAAAGGCCATCCTATTTATTAGTGTGTGACGGTCGTCTGGGCCTTGTTACGGGTGGCATGGGCTTAAACTGCATAATGTCTATTTTCTGCTATTTGTCTCATTTCTTCCTCATTTCTTCTTCATTATGCTTCTTTTCTTCTACAAGCCTCATGGATTTGAATACCTGCAAAACACTTAAGCATCTTGCAAAATAACTTGTAAATTATGAAATATGACAACTTAATTAATGGAAACCAAGATAAATAATCAATATAAAAATGTGTTATCAACAAGCAGGTTGTGATCAGCAGGGACGTGATCATATGATCATATGTGAGATTAAGGAATGAGAATAGAATGAAAATGTCAAGAAAGATTCAGTTAGAATCTTATGTGAAGAACCAGCAAATGAAGTTGAAAGAGATGTTCGACAAGAAGAAGTCATAGGTGAAGCAGGCCCAAGCATATCTCAAAGAATAAGACACATGTTTGCAAGGTTGCAAGAATGTGTGATGACATCAGATGATGTGGTCGATCATAAATGTGATATGGTACATTATTCTTTCTATGTAGATGTTGAACCAGTCAATGTAGATGAGGTATTGAAAGATTCGAAGTGGGTGAAAGTAATGCATGACGAACAAGAGTTAATCGAAGTCAACAACGCTTGGTCACTTTTCGAATTTCCTCAAGGAAAGAAGGAAATTAATGTGAAGTGGGTATACTAGGTGAAGCTAAATCCTAAAGGATAAGTAACTAAATATAAGACAAAACTTGTGGAAACGGGATTTCTTCAGAAGGAAGGAGTCAACTTCGATGATGTTTTTGCACCTATTGCTAGGATCGAAAAAATCAGGTTGGTTGTTGGTCTAGAAAACATGAACAATTGGCACACATGTCAGATGGATGTGAAATGTGCATTCCTGAATGACCCCTTAGACTAAGAAGTCTATATTGTACAACTAGTTGAGTTTGTGAAACAAGGCAAAGAAAGTAAGGTGTACAAACTGCATAAAGCCCTATATGGACTTAAGAAATATCTAAGAGCTTGGAATAAGAAGATAGATAGATTTCTAAGGGAGAAGGAATTTGTGAAGTGCACAAATGAGCATGGAGTATATGTAAGAAGGAACAATGGAGAATTGCTTATACTATATCTCTATGTTGATTACCTATTGATAACAATTAGTTGCAAGAAGAATAATGAAGATTTCAAGCATGACCTAAGTGAGGATTTTGAAATATCAGACTTGGGTAATATCTCATATTTCCTTAGGATTGAATTATACAATAGTGGTAGAGGTTTGATGATGTACCAAAGAAGATATACAGGCGAAATACTCAAGAGATTTGAGATGCAAGATTGCAACCCAACATCGACTCCAGCTGAGCCCAACCTAATATAGAAAACTTATTGGGTCACTAAGATACCTTTGTCACACAAGGCCTGACTTAACATACAATGTAAGTATGGTGAGTATATTCATGTAGAAGCCAGAGGTATCACACCTAGCAGCGGAGAAGAGGATACTAAGGTATCTGAAAGGAACTCTCGATAATGGAATTTTGTTTTCTACAGTTGATGAAGGAAAATAATGAAATATAATTGGGTACACTAACTCAAGTTGGTGTTGATGTTAAGGATAGAAAATCCACAGTTAGATATGTGTTTGTGTTAGGTGGTACACCAGTTTCTTGGATTTTGAGAAAGGATCCAGTAGTGGAATTGTCATCATGCAAATAAAAATGCATAGATGCTTCTTTTTGTGCATGTCAAGAAACATCGATGGTAAATATGGTCGAAGAGATTACATCGAAAATTCATGGATCAATTACCATGAAGATTGACAACATGTAAGCTATCAATCTAGCAAAGAATCTGATAGCACATGGACAAAGAAAACACATCAAAATGAGGTTCCATTATCTTCAAGAGCAGGTAGTAGAAGGGAAGATGAATTTGGAACACTAGAGAACTGAGAATCAGATTGCAAAAATCATGATGAAGGGAGTGCAAGTCGAAGTGTTCAAGAAGCAAAGGTCTATGATGAATGTAGATAGCTTAGACACAATGAATTATGTGATGGGTTAAAAATGTAATTCCTCTTGTCGAAGCAGTGTATCTTGATAGAAATAAGGATACATTGAATTTAGTCTAGTTGGAATAGTTGTCGAAGTGTTGAAGCAAGTTGCTTCAACACAAATTTCGACCTAGGCCTATTTTAGCAGCATTAACTAAAATAGGAATTTTGGGCTTTATAGTTTTGGGATTTTAGCTTGGGTGAAAGTTAACCTAAATCCATAAATAGGGAGCAACCTTTATTTTGTAAATATACAACACAACATTGTATTCATAGGATTTGCAGTTGCAAGTGAATCAAAGAAAGTTTCCACAGATTATGGGTAAAGAGATCTCTACAAAAAAATCATCTTTTTCTTCTCCATCGTTATTCTTTCTCTTCTCTTCTCATTTTTTTTCTTTTCATTATAGCTAAGTGTTGCACCCCAAAATTCGCCCTCACCAAGACAAGACATTATGTACTAAGGTGTCCCAAGAGGTTCACAAGGTTCACAAGATCCACAAGGTATCTCAAGAGGTTCACAAGGTTCACAATTAGTCAGAAAGTTTGACAATCCCTCAGACAATGCATCCTCCTAAGCAATGCATCCTAAACTAGGGTTTTGGATTTCATCAGGCTAAATGGACTTCCAAGGCTTCAAGTGAGCTTGATAACACCCTATATGTCTGCAAGAATCCCTATGTCAAGTTTCAAAGCTTTCCCAAAAAGTTTGCTCAGTCAGATGATCAGATAGGCTAAAATCGGTCAAAGCAGTTAAAAAGTCAAACTGAGGTCAACTGTGGTCAAACCAAAGTCAAACTTCATGATTTTTTTCCAACATCAAGTATATGAAGTAAAATTCATCATTTGATCAAGGGTTGATCATGATTCATCAAGGAGATTTCATATCATCAAGAATCAGGAGTTTCTAAATTAGGGTTTTCATAGGAAAAGTCAACTAAACTTTGACCAGCCATAACTTTCACATGCTTCATCAAAAATTTCCATCCAAAGCTCATTTTGAAGGAAATTGAATTCTCTACAACTTTGTGTCTCACAAGCCAAGCCCAAAAATGCTTCATTTGGAAGGTATGAGCTAAGACATTATAGGTCATTTTAAAAGTCAACAAAAAGTCAACATCTTCCAAAGGACATAACTTGAGAATGGTAAAAGATATGGACATGAGACCAAAGAGGTTGGTTAGAGGACTCTCTAAGATTTCCAAAATATCCAAGAAAACCTTCATAGCCTTAAAATTGAGGGATTTGTGCCTTTGCAAAGTTGGGAAATTTTGAGAGGTTTATGAAGCAAATGGGACCTTAGAACCAAATTTCTCCAAATGGGCTTGCATTTTTATGACCTAATCACTACCATGACATCATGCACGAATTAAAAATCATTTATTCAAGTTTTTATTTATTTCATTTTATTTATTATGATTTTATACATTAAAAATCATTTTAAATCAAAATAAAATATAAAAGTCTCAATATTTGATATGATTTTTGTTCTAGAAAGTCTTAAAGGACAATTAAAAGTGATTGAGATCATGAAAAATCAGATCAACCAAAAATAGTAAGAAGATATCAATTTTTTTTCAATATTTGAAAGCATATCTTTTTCAATCTCAAGTGATCCAAAAGTCCAAAGTAGGATATGACTTTTTGACCTAATTACACTCACTACATATTGTAACACGGTGGGAGAACTGACTTTAGTTATGTTGCGGATAGCAAGAGTCGCCACCGACTTTTATTTTATCCAAAGGAAAGGCATAAAAGAACAGGAAAGACCTTTTAAAAAAATTTTGGGTCCGGGGGGTAGGTTATGTAAAGGGAAGGTGTTAGCACCCTTTACATCCATGGTTATCCATGGGCTCTTAGTTACTTAGCTCACTTTAAAATGTTTTTGAAATGTGAAGTATGTGAACAGAAATTTTCTTAAGTGTTTTATAATGATCCATGTACGGATGCGTCTAAAACCTTTGTTTTGAAAATTTGTTTGAAATGTGAAGTGTTTGAAATGTTTTGAAGAGTGAGCAAGTATCTAAGAGGAACCTACCCTAAGTTTAAGTCTTTTCTGTTCTTGAATCCTTTAAATGGTAAGACTATCCCTATTATTAAGGAATAGGTAGTCATTACCTTGGATGTGAGGGACAAGTAAAGGGACATCTGTTAGTTAGGCAACTGTGGGGTGTATAAGCAATTCGAAGGGACTTATCATCTTTATTCGAAAGGGACAAGATCATTACGAAGGCAACATTCGAAAGGGACTTGATCTTTTATCTGTTAAGGGACTAGATGATGTGAAATTGAGGGACTTTGCTTTATACACCCTACTTGACCTTTTGTAATAGGCAACATGAGAGGTATCCTTATGGAAGTGAGATGGCGATCAAAGATCGACTTACGTGTGTGAGTGTACCATTTTAAATATTTATCTTGAGATTAAATGACCTAATTCCAATTTTTAAATACAAACATGTTTTTACACTCCCTACTTACTAACCATAGCATTTAAAAATAAATTATAAACATCATTATTAAAATATTACATAAAGGAAGCAATTACATAATAATAATAATTAAAGCAAATTAAATAAATAAGCAAAATAATAAATAATAATAATAATTGGGTTAGTAATAATAATAATAATAAATCACAATATATAAATGGGGTTAGTAATAATAAAATAAATATCATATGAAAATAAACATAATTAGTAATATAAACAAAAATATTAGTATAATAATTAAAAGATCAATTTTTTATATGAACAATTATTAAGAAGAAGATATAAACAATTATATACTAATTATTATAAAATTTTAAATATATATAAGTTACAGAAATTAGGTTAATTATAAACATAAATTATATTATAAAATTAAATTAGCAAGTTTTAATTATTTTTAAACATATATTAAAAATTATTTACATATAAAAATTAAATTATGAACAAGTTATAAAATACATACATATTATGAAAATAGGATTAATTATAATTATATTTACAAAATTTAAATTATAAACAAATTATAAAATATGTACATGATTAAATAAAATAGGATTAAGTTTTAAATAGGAGAAAATTAGGGTTTATTAGAAAACATTTAGATTTATTAATTAATTAAAATATAAGCAAGAATTAAAATAAACAAATAAATAATATTTACAATTAGGGTTTTAGAAAAATATTTTTAGGGTTAATCTTGGTTTATAAAAATATTTTAGGATTAAATTAGGGTTATAGTTTAATTAAAATTAACAATAATAATAATAAACAAACCAAAAGAAATAAAAGAGAAAAAAAGAAGAAAAACTTACCTGGGCTGGGATTCGAACCCAGCCCCTTAGCTCTCACAAATTCCAGCCAACAAGATCAACCACTGGGCCAGCGCGCGCTTGGTGACAAGAAGAGAACTTCATTTGTTTTTGTGGCTTAATCCTGGAAAATCATGAAAAAAAGAAAACAAAACAAAAGGCCTGGGGGGATCGAACCCAGGACCTTTAAACAATACGCAGGCATACTTTCCATCCAGCCGGGAGAGCGCTTCTGATAATACAATGACTATAATCAATTATATATTAAAACTGATGAATATCATGAAAAAACAATAAAAAGATGGTGCCTCCAGGATTCGAACTCAGGCCTTCAAGCATTATACACGCACCCTTTACCACTGGGCCACACACGCACCTGTGAAACAATATCAATAACAAAATAAAAAATATTATATTAAGTGTTCAAATTCTGAAATTCGCGCCAGGACATCATCTTCTTCCTTGGTACCTACAAATTTTGCTGCGAATTCATATATGGAATTTCCTGCGAATTTTCAAATACAAGAACCTACGAAAATGAAACATCATCAAAACTGTACAATTTCTCAAAATTAATTAGTGCATCATAATCCTTAAGCTTCATACAATTGTTCTATGTTCTTAGAATTTGTTTATGTTTGGTTTAAAGCATAACCCTAAACTCATGGCCGAAACCCTAACCATGGTGATTTCTCAAACCTGCAATGAAACTTCAATCAAACTATCCAGAATCAATCAACAACTTAATATAAACACAAAACAATGATCAAAACTCATTAAAATCAAGTCAATATGCAGAATCGAAAATCAAGAATATGATGAACATTATGAATTCGGGTTATGCAATATAAGGTGTTTTAGATGTTGTTTATGATCCAAAATCATTCTATGAACATCCAGGAACGCATTACAACCTTCAAATTGTCTTGAAAGTGATTGTAGCTTGGAATCCGAATTTGAGTTTTGTGATGAATTTTGAAAATTGCAACTTACTCTTGGAGGCCAGAATTTCGTCCCTTTGCATTAGGGTTATGTTGTATACTTATAGTACAATGGATTAGGTCAAAAATAATGGATCATTGTGTGAATTATTTGATTGAAAAAGATTGAAAAAGATTAAGACTTAAAATTCAAATATTTGTGAATTCAACCTTTCTATTTCAAGCCAATCTTCATAACTCTCATATCAATTTGATCCAAATCATCTTTATGACTTTCTAGAAACACAATCTCATTTAAATATTTGACTTTTCTATTTTATTTTAATTTAAAATGATTTTAGATGAATAAAATCAAAATAAATAAAATAAAATAATAAAAAAATCTGAATATTTGAGGGTTGGGTCGTGCATGAAGTGTTTGTGTGGATTAGATCATTATATGGCAAGCCCATTTAGAAAAAAAATGGTTTTAAACCTCCATTTTCTTCATAAACCAACCAAAAATTTCCCAACTTTGCAAGGGCACAAATCCTTCAATTTTAATGCTATGAGGGTGTTCTTGGACATTTTGGAAAGATTGAAGAGTCCTCTAACCAACCCCACTGGTTTCATGTCCATATCATTTACCATTCTCAAGTTATGCCCTTTTGAAGTTGTTGACTTTTTGTTGACTTTCAAAAGGACCTATAATGTCTTAGCTTATACCTTCCAAATGAAGCATTTTTGGGCTTGGCTTGTGAGACACAAAGTTGTAGAGAATTAAATTTCCTTCAAAACGAGCTTTGGATGGAAATTGGTGATGAAGCATGTGAAAGTTATGGCTGGTCAAAGTTCAGTTGACTTTTCCTGAGGAAACCCTAATTTAGAAACCTCTGATTCTTGAAGATCTGAAATATCCTTGATGAATCATGATCAACCCTTGATCAAATGATGAATTTTACTTCATATACTTGATGTTGGCAAAAAATCAAGAAGTTTGACTTTGGTTTGACCACAGTTGACCTCAGTTTGACTTTTTAACTACTTTGACTGACTTTGACTTATCTGATCACCTGACTGAGCAAACCTTTGAGAAAAGTATTGAAACTTGTCATGGGGATTCTTAAACATATATAAGATGTTATGAAGCTCACTTGAAGTCTTGTAAATCCATTTAGCCTGATTAGAGTCAAAACCCTAATTTTGGATGCACTGCTTAGGAGAATGCCTTGCTTGAGGGAATTGTCAAATCTTCTGACCAATGATGAACTTTGTGAACCTTGTGAACCTCATAAGATGTCTTGTGAACCTTGTAAGATGTCTTGTGAACCTTGTGAACCTCATAAAGTGTCTTGTAGACTTTATGAACCTCATGAAAGGGCTTGTGAACCTTGTGAACCTCATAAAGTGTCTTGTAAACTTCATGAACCTCATGAAAGGTCTTGTGAACCTTGTGAACCTTCTTAGCACACAAAGTCTTGTATTGTGAGGGCAAATTTTGGGGTGCAACAGCTGCCCCAATTCAATTTTCTGAAACCTGAGTGGTTAGATTGGTATATTTGCCAGTCGTGACCTGGAAGGTTGAAGGGGATTGAACACAAAAGCCCAAAAATTTGCACTCACTGGTGCGTAGAATGATACTGATGACTAGTTGTATATGCTTGAGTGGGCTTAAAGATGCCACTTGGATAAAAGTTCTTCAAAGTATGTCTCTTGGAGGATAAAGCAGTCCAAGATATGAAGATACAACTCTCTAGGAAGATAAACAACATCCCATGATACGCTTTCAGGAAGATAAACAACGTCCTGAGGAAATGGTAGCTTTCAGGAGGATAAACAACGTCCTGAGGTGATGATATGCTTTCAGAAGGATGAACAACGTTCTGAGGAAATAATGTAACCTTTGGGAAGATAAACAACGACCCAAGGTCAAAATATGCTTTCAGGAGGATAAACAACGTCCTGAGGTAGTGGTATGCTTTCAGAAGGATAAACAACATTCTGAGGAAATGATATGCTTTCAGGAGGATAAACAATGTCCTGAGGTAATGATTGCTTTCAGGAGGATAAACAACGTCCTGAGGTAATGATATGCTTTCAGGAGGATAAACAACGTCCTGAGGAAATGATGTAACCTTTGGGAAGATAAACAACGGCCCAAGGTCGTGATATGCTTTCAGGAGGATAAATAACGTCCTGAGGTAATGATGTGACCTTTGGGAAGATAAACAACGGTCCAAGGTCACAAGTTGTTGATGAAGTTTGTCTGCTGGAGAATTAATCTGAAAAACAAGATTATAACATTTTGCGAGATAATATTAGTTTATGCATTATGTATGTATGTATAATATGATGCATCTAAGAAATGTATTATGTATCTAGGTATATGTATGTTATGATGTAAATGATGTATGTATGCATCATGCAGCCTGAAGCGCCTGGATATCTTTGTATAACAACTGCTGGCCAGGGAAAATAAATCCTGATTCGTTGCTGTAGAATATGAGGAACTTGTTCCCGTCTCGTTTGATAATATAGTATTCATAACCTCCTGTCTTCGTTTGATAGTAGGGTACACATAACCTCCTGTCTTCGTTCGATAGTAGGGTATACATAACCTCCCGTCTTCGTTCGTCGTACTCTATTGGAAAAATAAATTCCCGACTATCCGTATGAGGA
Source organism: Lathyrus aphaca (assembly GCA_963966055.1). Taxonomy (NCBI): domain Eukaryota; kingdom Viridiplantae; phylum Streptophyta; class Magnoliopsida; order Fabales; family Fabaceae; genus Lathyrus; species Lathyrus aphaca. The sequence goes on from OZ014522.1 coordinate 94,879,293, forward strand.
TAAAAGAGATGGATATAAATTCCAGGGGAGATGTGACTTGAAGTACTTATGAAGATGGATTTGTCCTACTGGGGATTTGTAACTGTCTTGTAAGGATGAACCGGTGAAGCTTCGTTGAAATCCTTCCCTTGTTCGTCCTTAGTAAATACTATTACTGCATTTTCATGCATTTCTGGTAAACATTAATCATATTAAGCATACATGCATTTTTGGTAAACATTAATCATATTTCAAAAACATACATACATTCAAACACAACCAATGGACGTTTCGCTTATGTAAATAGGGTAAAAGTAAATCTGGATTCAAAGATGGAATTTTATTTATATCAAGAAGTGACCTATACATAGGTAGGTTTGTACAAGGAGACAGAAATCCTAGTAAATTTTTTTTTACAGAACAAAGAAAATCAGCTATGTGGGAAATAATCCTATTGAGTTTCAATTCTACTATTGCCATTATCTTCAAGTATCTCATCTTCTGCTGTTGAGACGGAAACGATTGAATTGAGCTTTATCTGTTCGAGCTTGATTAAGTAGCACAACTGGTGGTATTTTCATGGGTGATCCAAACGAGACATAGTCATACGCTTTAATCCCTAACTTTTGCCTGGATTGCCCTTTCAGGTTTTCAATCCACCGGGATACCCTTTTTTTCCCAAGCTGCCTTTTCAGGTTTTTGACTTGCCGGGTGTACATTTTTTTATATATATATATCCTTAATTTTTGCCCGAACCCTTTTGGTTCGCCGGGATGCCCTTATTTTTGCCTAGGCCAGTCAACCTAGCGGATCTCTTTTTTATGCGTAGTATTTTTTAACTATGTCTGCGTTTACAGGCTGTGGGAAGTCTTCACCATCCATAGTAGTAAGTATCATGGCACCTCCTGAAAATACTGTTTTGACCATAAATGGTCCTTCATATGTTGGAGTCCACTTGCCCCTAGGATCACCCTGTGGTAATATGATACGCTTGATTACCAAGTCACCAGCCTGATATACCTTTGGCTTAACCTTCTTATTAAAAGCCTTGATCATTCGTTTCTGGTACATCTGGCCATGGCAAACTGCTGCTAACCTTTTCTCGTCAATCAAATTTATTTGGTCAAGCCGGGTCTGAATCCACTCATCTTCATCCAAGCCTGCATCCTTCATAATTCTTAAGGAAGGGATCTGAACTTCAATGGGCAAAACTGCTTCCATACCATAGACTAAGGAGAATGGGGTTGCCCCTGTTGAAGTACGTATTGTAGTACGATAACCATGAAGAGCAAATGGTAACATCTCATGCCAATCCTTATAAGTGACAATCATCTTCTGTATAATCTTCTTGATGTTCTTATTAGCAGCTTCAACTGCCCCATTCATCTTTGGATGATACAGAGAAGAGTTGTGATGCTTAATCTTGAACTGCATGCAGAGATCAGTAATTATAGTGTTGTTCAGATTAGAGCCATTGTCAGTAATAATCCTCTCAGGGATGCCATACCTACATATGAGGTTATTCTTAATGAATCGAGCCACCACATTCTTAGTAACAGATGCAAATGAAGCTGCCTCTACCCACTTCGTGAAGTAATCAATAGCAACCAGGATGAAACGATGCCCATTAGAAGCAGTAGGCTTGATTTCACCAATCATATCAATGCCCCACATGGTAAAGGGCCAAGGAGCAGTCAACACATTCAATGGTGATGGAGGTATATGGACTTTATCAGCATAAATTTGACACTTGTGACATGTTCTAGAATGTTGGTAGCAATCAGCTTCCATGGTAGACCAATAATAACCTGCTCTCAATATCTTCTTTGCCATAGTATGACCACTAAAATGAGTGCCAAAGATCCCATCATGCATATCTTCCATAATCTCAGTTGCTTCCTTCTTATCCACACAACGAAGCAAAGTTGAATCATGATTGCGCTTGTACAAAATCCCATTACTCAGAAAGAACTTAGCAGAAAACCTTCTCAGAAACTTCCTATCTTTGACAGATGCCCCTTCAGGGAACTCCTGAGCTTCAAGATATCTTTTCACTTCATAGAACCAAGGCTTCTCCTCTGCCCCTTCAGTGTCAATCTCATTGCAGTATGCAGGCTTTTCAAATCTATCAATAGTAATCTTGGGAGCTTCATCATCCCAACTGATCTCAAACATGGATGCCATGGTGGCTAAGGCATCTGCTAACTGATTCTCTCTTCGTGGAATATGTCCAAAAGTAATCTCTTTAAAATGTGGGATCAAAAACAACACATGCTCTCTGTAAGGAATGAGGTTATCATGCTTGGTATCCCAATCTCCTTTAATCTGACTTACTACCAAGGCTGAATCTCCGTACACATCAAGGAACTGAATCTTCATATCAATGGCAACTTTGATACCCATGATACATGCCTCATACTCAGCCATGTTATTGGTACAATAGAAACAAAGTCTGGCAGTAATCGGGGTATGACAACCTTCAGGGGAACTGATCACAACACCAACACCATTACCTAGTGCATTAGAAGCACCATCAAAAACCATAGTCCATCGGGATCCTTGTTCAGGTCCGTCATATTGTCCAGGTTCTTTAGTAATAATCATAATGTCTTCATCAGGGAACTCAAAAGCCATTGACTGATAATCATCTACTGCTTGATGAGCCAAATGATCAGCCACAACACTTCCCTTAATGGCCTTCTGAGTAGTATACTGTATGTCATATTCTGTCAATATCATTTGCCATCTTGCAATTCTTCCGGAGAGAGCAGGTTTCTCGAATATGTACTTGATTGGATCCATCTTTGAAATCAATAAGGTAGTATGGGTCAACATATACTGTCTTAGTCGGCGAGTAGCCCACGCCAAAGCACAGCAAGTTTTCTCGAGCAGTGAGTATCTTGTTTCACAGTCGGTAAACTTTTTGCTAAGGTAGTATATTGCCTGCTCTTTTCGACCAGACTCGTCATGTTGCCCCAACACACACCCCATTGAGTTGTCTAGCACTGTTAAGTACATAATCAAGGGTCTTCCATCAACTGGTGGCATCAAAATTGGTGGTTCCAGCAGATATCTCTTGATTTCATCAAAGTCAGTCTGGCACTCATCATTCCATTCCATCACCTGATCTTTCTTCAACAATTTGAAGATTGGCTCACAGGTAGCTGTTAATTGGGAAATAAATCTTGCAATGTAATTCAATCGTCCCAAGAAACCTCTAACCTCCTTCTCAGTACGGGGAGCTGGCATCTCTCGTATAGCTTTCACTTTTGCAGGATCCACTTCAATACCTTTTCCACTGACAATGAAACCCAGGAGCTTACCAGATCTAACTCCAAAAGTGCACTTGTTTGGGTTCAATCTCAACTTGTACTTCTTCAATCTCTCAAACAACTTATGCAGATGATCAAGATGTTGCTCTTCATTCTGGGACCTAGCTATCATATCATCCACATACACCTCTATCTCATGATGAATCATATCATGAAACAAAGCCACCATAGCACGCTGATATGTTGCCCCTGCATTCTTCAAACCAAATGGCATTACCTTATAGCAAAAGGTGCCCCACTGTGTAACAAATGTTGTCTTCTCCATATCTTTAGGTGCCATCTTGATCTGATTGTAACTAGAGAAACCATCCATAAAAGAGAATACCTTATGCTGAGCAGTGTTGTCTACTAGAACATCAATATTAGGAAGTGGAAAGTCATCCTTGGGGCTGGCCTTGTTCAAATATCTGTAGTCCACACACATACGTACCTTACCATCTTTTTTAGGTACCGGTACCACATTTGCAACCCACTGAGGATAAGAAGTCACAGCTAAGAACCCTGCATCAAACTGTTTCATTACATCTGCTTTGATCTTCTCTGACATTTCAGGACGCATGCGACGAACCTTCTGCTTCTTTGGACGACAATCTTCTTTTACTGGTAAACGGTGAACCACAATGCCTATATCCAACCCTAGCATATCTTCGTAGGACCAAGCAAAGATCTCCACATAGTCACGTAACATCTGAATCAATATGCTCTTGACACTATCCTCTAATTCAGCCCCTATCTTGACTTCTTTCCTATTTTCTTCAGTTCCCAAATTCACAACTTCGACTGGCTCTTCATCTGGCTGTATAACTTTCTCTTCTTGTTGTAACAACCTAGCAAGCTCTACAGGTACTTCACAATCGTCCTCATTTCCGTATTCAGCTTGATAGATCAGATTCTCGAAATTATAATTGGCAATAGTAGAACTGTTATCAACAGGATCCAGAGTGGATGAGGATCTGCATTTTAGTGATGTGGGTGTGTGTAAGAACACATAGCTGATAAAACAAAAAAAAAGAAAAGAAAGACAAGGAACACAATATTTACGAAAACGAAACTTCCACTGATTTTTATTGAATGAAGTATGCAAATGAAATGACATCCCGTAACAAGCACACCATTGTGCCCCGGGTAAGGCACAAGGCTTAAGAGTTCAATTGTTCAAGAAATTACAAACTTAAAAGCAACAACACAGTAATAGTATTTACTCCTGACTAAAGGAGATAGGAATAACATCTTCAGCCTTCCAGTTATTGAGTCCAGCACCCACAGTAGGAAAAATCCAAGCATCCAAGTTGTAGCCTTTATCATAGTCATCCACAACATTGATCTGATTCTTCATAATCCCCTGATTGGTGATACGAACAGCACGAGCACGACGAACAGCCTTCTGGGACTCTGCAGTGAAACCCAAACCAAATTTGTCATACTTGTAAGGGATATCAGGAAGCTGACCCCAAATAGTACAACCACCTTCATCCACCACAGCTCTAGCATCTTTAAGGGAGGCCATTGTAGGAGGTACTCTGGTGACCACAGGAACTTTCTTGACAACAGGAGGAACTTCGTAATCATTAACAATCCAAGGAACCACTTCAAATGTCTGACACGGAGTTTCAACATATTCACCTTCCACTTTAAGATATTTAAAGGTGTTTACATGGCTAATCATATACCCTTCCTCTCTGTAAACAGTAACAACTTTCCCTCCTACTGGATATCTCAGCTTCTGATGTAAAGTAGAAGTTACAGCACCTGCCCCATGGATCCAGGGACGCCCAAGCAAACAAGAATACGACGGACGAATATCCATTACATAAAAGGTAGCATTGAAAACCTGAGAACCAACTTTGATTGGGAGATCAATTTCTCCATGCACCACTCTTCTCGAGCCATCAAAAGCCTTCACCACTATATTACTGGGTTTCAACACAGCATCTTCAGGACTAAGCTTATTCAGGACTTCTTTGGGCAACACATTCAGAGAGGAACCATTATCTATCAATACATGTGACAGGGTAGTGCCCTTGCATTCAATTGAGATATGTAGAGCCCTGTTATGATCCCTCTTGGCAGGAGTCAAATCAGCATCGGAGAAACCTAACCCATTATCATAGGTCAAGTGTGCAACACAATTTTAAAACTGGTCAACAAAAATTTCATTTGGTACATGAGCAGTCTTCAGAAACTTGATCAAGGCTTTGGCATGAGCCTCAGAGCACAGCAATAAAGACAACATAGAAATCTTGGAGGGAGTATGCCCCAATTGATCAACACTGTCATAATCACTCTTGCGAATGATTTTCAATACTTCTTCCATCTGCTTAGAGAGATCATCAGCAGCTGGCACATCAGTAGGTATAGGTTCAATGACAGGACCTTTGCCCCGAGCATCAGTGGTGGAGGTGGCAGCTGGAGTAACTGCAGTCTTGGAGGTAACTGGAGGAGAGAAAACTCTTCCGCTTCGTGTGATCTTACTAGATCCGGCAATATTATCAACAGGCATATCATCTAAGGGTTCCTGCTTAACACCATGGATATAAACATCAGACCCATAATGCCAAGGCACAACTTTATCAGAAGCATACGGAATAGGACCAGGAGTGGTAATGACCATAGGAGCCACTCTAGCTTCAGCAACAATCTTCACAGGGCCTTCAGCAGTGATCTTAATTGGACCCTTATGAGTGATTTTGACAGGACCCTTGGAAGTAATCCTTACCGGCACTTTATCAACCATATCCACCTCTTCAATCTTCTTACCTTTAGTAATATGATCCACCATACTCTCCACAGAAGGTGGTGTCCTCTCGAATACTATGGTGTAATTATTCATGAGGCGTTGAATTCCAACTTTCAGCCTCCAGCAACTATCTGGTCTATAAGCACAATAGACACGATCTTCACGACAACCTGGAAAGAACCCAGCTTGCACTAACTTCTTCTTGATAACAGATAATGGTGTAGTCAATTCTGCAACTGAATAAATATGTGAATCTTCTTCAATGGCATTGACAGTCTTCTCATGGTTTGGCATGGGAGCAGTAATCACATTTGGAGTACCCGGAGGGTCAAACTCAATTTCTCCAGCCTCAATCATATCTTGAATTTTGTTCTTCAATACCCAGCAACTATTGGTATCATGTCCCTGACAATTCGAATGATATGCACATCGTGCATTAGGATTATACCTGGGAGAGGTAACATTAGGATTCTGAGGAGCATCCTTCAAAGTGATAAGTTCAGCTTTCAACAAATGTTGCAAGGCTTGGGCCATTGACATGTTGATCATGGTGAACTGCCTTCTAGCTCTCTGTTGATTTCCATGTGGTTGCTCTGTTGTTGTAGGAGTTGGATTGGAGATATGAACTGCACTCACAGATTGATGCCTTCTATTACGATCAGGTTGACCATAAACAGCATTTGATTCTTTCTTTCCACTGGGAGGCTTCTTTGCAGCACCTGATGAAGAAGTACCCACTTGAATCTTGCCACTCCTTATACCACTTTCTACGCGCTCTCCTGTCATTATCAACTCAGTGAAGCCAGATGATGAGCTTCCAATGAGATGACTGTAAAAAGGGCCATTCAATGTGCACATGAACATATCAACCAACTCCCTGTCAGTTAGAGGTGGTTGCACTCTTCCAGCCAAGTCTCTCCACTTCTGAGCATACTCCTCGAAGCTCTCTTTAGCACCCATAGACATGCTCTGAAGTTGCATGCGAGTAGGGGCTAAATCAGCATTGTATTGATACTGCTTATAAAAGGCTTCAGCAAGATCATTCCAATCACGGATGTTGACACTCTCCAACTGATAGTACCATTCCAATTGAGCTCCAGATAAGCTCTCTTGGAAGAAATGGATCCACAACTTCTTGTCAGCAGTATGGGGTTGGATTCTCCTGACATAAGACCTCAGATGTAGCTTGGGACAAGAGACCCCATCATAAACAACAAAAGTAGGAACCTTGAAACCAATGGGTATGACTACCCCAGATATCAAACTCAGGTCTTCAAAATCCAGCCCAGAAGACTTTTGCAATTCCATAGCATCCATTCTATCCACCAGCATCTTGAACTTATCTTCATTGGGCTCATGATAGTAGTTAGCTTCAGAATCAGAGTCCCTCATTGTATTATGGAGACTGCCTCCCTCTTTCTCAGACTCTTCAGACTCATAATCTACAACTGGTTCTTTGGTCCTGACAGGACCTCTGAACCTTCTTCCCATGTTGATCAGGCCACCTGACCTTCTAGTCTTCTTAGTCTTTTTGGCCAGCAGTGTCTTCAATTCATCCTGCCCCTTGGACAAGTTCAGGATTAGCTCTTGGAACTGTGCATTTTGTGCCTGGAGATCTTTAACTGTTTGTTCAAGAGCCATTGCTGAAATAAACAGCGAGAAGATAAGAAACCTGTGCACAATAAACCTGTGATGCAATGATATGATATGTTAATGCGTATGCAATGTTTTCAAGGACCGCAGGATTTAAATTTGCTTAAACAAACAAGAAGGTAAACTTTTATTAGTAATAAATTTGTTTTGCCTCTTGGGCTTACAAAAAATGAAATGCAATAAATACAAGAGATGGGGTTTTAAGTCTCCCATGGACGTTTCCTCTTTGTGTTGAGGTATGAGTTGAGATTCCGTTCTTCGTGAAGTTGCTTTATTAGTTCCAGGATTCTTTCTTGGCTTGCTTTGTAATGAGCCTCGACAGTTTCCCTTTACTCCTTCAACTGGATCCAGGATCTCTGTAAATCTTCCATGTCAGTAGGCATGTCTGGGTGAAGGATGGTGTAAGAAGTATCTCCTTCAGCAACAGGTTCCATGGTAACTGGCAGGATAGCAGGATATGGTATCATGAGAGTCTGAGCACGAGATCGTACCCATCTGAGATAAGCTTCCATAGGAATAGTGTACTTAGGCTCCAAAGTCTTGCTGTCAACCTTGTTCACTTTTCCCCATGCTCGTATGAATCTCTGACGGTAACCTTGAAGATCGTTGTCATAGTCAAACACAATACCCTGAATCAACATGTCATGTGGACCATCACTCCGAGCGTAACCAAACTGTCGTAAAGCTAAAGAAGGGTTGTAAGTAATGCCTCCTCTTATGCCTAGAAGTGGCACATTAGGAAACTCCCCACAACGATCAATGATAGTGACATTCTCCATAGATCTGGAGCACCAATGGATATCTGAATGAGAGAGTGACATAATCCTCTTGGACCACCTGAACCCTTGTTCATTCTTCATCACTGAGCGAGGAAGGTGAGAAATAAACCACCTAGAAAGCAAAGGTATGCAACACATTAAAGTTCCTCTTGCCCTTGTAGTACGAGTATGAAGAAAATGCAGGATGTCTCCAAGTAAGGTAGGCACTGGATTGTGACTCAGGAATATATTGATGGCATGAACGTCTATGAACTGATCAGGATTGGGGAACAACACTAAGCCATAAATCAACAAGGCTAGGATCCCCTCAAAAGCATCATAGCTCATAGCTTTCAAGAACCCTTGAGCTTTATCCATTAATACCTTAGCAAGAATACCCTTGATTCCGCTTCTCGTTTCTAGAACAATGTCAGACTTCTTCAGATGTAGGGCTGTAGCAATAACCTCTGGTTTAAGCTCCTTATCCAAGCCTGTGAAGGGTCTTTGGTTAAGAACAGGTATACCCAGAAGTTTAGAGAACTCTTCCATTGTAGGAACTAGCTGATAGTCGGGGAATGTGAAGCAATGGTGCTTAGGATCAAAGAATTGAAACAGAACACTCATCATGTCTTCATTGAACCCTGAGGTGACTAGATCCAATAGGTGACCATGTCTCTTGATGAACTGGGAGTGTTCAGGCACTTGAGAAACCAACTCTTTAAGCTTAGCAGGTATCCCTACAAAGTTGATCCTGATAGTGTTTCTATGAGCAGAAGCCATGACCTGCAACAAAGAACAAAGATAAATCCTTTGATCCTTGAAATGGTTAGTGAAAATGCTATGCTTATGATGCATGATGATGTTATGATCAATCACAAACATGTGGCACACACAAACAAGTCACACAATAGCCCTAGGTTTAAAGGCTTGCATGAGGTTCAAAGGTAAGTACCCTCCCCTGAAGTTAGTTGGTTCATCCTGTCCTAGAAAAGTAACCAGGTTCTAAGGGATCTCAATATCATTGATCCTTCATAAGGGTGGTTGTTCAGTAGGCAACTTACTTGCCAACCAAAACCCTCCAAGTTTAGAATCTCAATGAGTGTAGCATCGAGTATCAACCAACTTCAGTCTTCACCAAAGCCGGTTATCTCACTACTTTTCTAAAGGCTAAGATGGGATGACTAGGGTTCTAAAAGTTAGTTAGTGTATTGACAACATATGGCAGCCTCATATTATCCTCAACTTGACTTAAGGAACATAAGCACCAACCAAGAAGTTACACTAACTATGGCCACCAGATCAACCATATCGGTATATGCCGTACAGTTTCCTTGGTCTATTTCCATTTACCTAAGGTACACTAGATCCTTAGGATCTTTCACACATAAGAGCACCCCAACAGATAAGTATAAAGCAAACAAGGAAAACAATTTTAAAGTGATCTAATTCCTAAGGGTACCCCTCTTTTATTAAATCCCCAGCAGAGTCGCCAGTTCTGTAACACGGTGGGAGAACTGACTTTAGTTATGTTGCGGATAGCAAGAGTCGCCACCGACTTTTATTTTATCCAAAGGAAAGGCATAAAAGAACAGGAAAGACCTTTTAAAAAAATTTTGGGTCCGGGGGGTAGGTTATGTAAAGGGAAGGTGTTAGCACCCTTTACATCCATGGTTATCCAGGGGCTCTTAGTTACTTAGCTCACTTTAAAATGTTTTTGAAATGTGAAGTGTGTGAATAGAAATTTTCTTAAGTGTTTTATAATGATCCATGTACGAATGCGTATAAAACCTTTGTTTTGAAAATTTGTTTGAAATGTGAAGTGTTTGAAATATTTTGAAGAGTGAGCAAGTATCTAAGAGGAACCTACCCTAAGTTTAAGTCTTTTCTGTTCTTGAATCCTTTAAATGGTAAGACTATCCCTATTATTAAGGAATAGGTAATCATTACCTTGGATGTGAGGGACAAGTAAAGGGACATCTGTTAGTTAGGCAACTGTGGGGTGTATAAGCAATTCGAAGGGACTTATCATCGTTATTCGAAAGGGACAAGATCATTACGAAGGCAACATTCGAAAGGGACTTGATCTTTTATTTGTTAAGGGACTAGATGATGTGAAATTGAGGGACTTTGCTTTATACACCCTACTTGACCTTTTGTAATAGGCAACATGAGAGGTATCCTTATGGAAGTGAGATGGCGATCAAAGATCGACTTACGTGTGTGAGTGTACCATTTTAAATATTTATCTTGAGATTAAATGACCTAATTCCAATTTTTAAATACAAACATGTTTTTACACTCCCTACTTACTAACCATAGCATTTAAAAATAAATTATAAACATCATTATTAAAATATTACATAAAGGAAGCAATTACATAATAATAATAATTAAAGCAAATTAAATAAATAAGCAAAATAATAAATAATAATAATAATTGGGTTAGTAATAATAATAATAATAAATCACAATATATAAATGGGGTTAGTAATAATAAAATAAATATCATATGAAAATAAACATAATTAGTAATATAAACAAAAATATTAGTATAATAATTAAAAGATCAATTTTTTATATGAACAATTATTAAGAAGAAGATATAAACAATTATATACTAATTATTATAAAATTTTAAATTATATATAAGTTACAGAAATTAGGTTAATTATAAACATAAATTATATTATAAAATTAAATTAGCAAGTTTTAATTATTTTTAAACATATATTAAAAATTATTTACATATAAAAATTAAATTATGAACAAGTTATAAAATACATACATATTATGAAAATAGGATTAATTATAATTATATTTACAAAATTTAAATTATAAACAAATTATAAAATATGTACATGCTTAAATAAAATAGGATTAAGTTTTAAATAGGAGAAAATTAGGTTTTATTAGAAAACATTTAGATTTATTTATTAATTAAAATATAAGCAAGAATTAAAATAAACAAATAAATAATATTTACAATTAGGGTTTTAGAAAAATATTTTTAGGGTTAATCTTGGTTTATAAAAATATTTTAGGATTAAATTAGGGTTATAGTTTAATTAAAATTAACAATAATAATAATAAACAAACCAAAAGAAATAAAAGAGAAAAAAAGAAGAAAAACTTACCTGGGCTGGGATTCGAACCCAGCCCCTTAGCTCTCACAAATTCCAGCCAACAAGACCAACCACTGGGCCAGCGCGCGCTTGGTGACAAGAAGAGAACTTCATTTGTTTTTGTGGCTTAATCCTGGAAAATCATGAAAAAAAGAAAACAAAACAAAAGGCCTGGGGGGATCGAACCCAGGACCTTTAAACAATACGCAGGCATACTTTCCATCCAGCCGGGAGAGCGCTTCTGATAATACAATGACTATAATCAATTATATATTAAAACTGATGAATATCATGAAAAAACAATAAAAAGATGGTGCCTCCAGGATTCGAACTCAGGCCTTCAAGCATTATACACGCACCCTTTACCACTGGGCCACACACGCACCTGTGAAACAATATCAATAACAAAACAAAAAATATTATATTAAGTGTTCAAATTCTGAAATTCGCGCCAGGACATCATCTTCTTCCTTGGTACCTACAAATTTTGCTGCGAATTCATATATGGAATTTCCTGCGAATTTTCAAATACAAGAACCTACGAAAATGAAACATCATCAAAACCGTACAATTTCTCAAAATTAATTAGTGCATCATAATCCTTAAGCTTCATACAATTGTTCTATGTTCTTAGAATTTGTTTATGTTTGGTTTAAAGCATAACCCTAAACTCATGGCCGAAACCCTAACCATGGTGATTTCTCAAACCTGCAATGAAACTTCAATCAAACTATCCAGAATCAATCAACAACTTAATATAAACACAAAACAATGATCAAAACTCATTAAAATCAAGTCAATATGCAGAATCGAAAATCAAGAATATGATGAACATTATGAATTCGGGTTATGCAATATAAGGTGTTTTAGATGTTGTTTATGATCCAAAATCATTCTATGAACATCCAGGAACGCATTACAACCTTCAAATTGTCTTGAAAGTGATTGTAGCTTGGAATCCGAATTTGAGTTTTGTGATGAATTTTGAAAATTGCAACTTACTCTTGGAGGCCAGAATTTCGTCCCTTTGCATTAGGGTTATGTTGTATACTTATAGTACAATGGATTAGGTCAAAAATAATGGATCATTGTGTGAATTATTTGATTGAAAAAGATTGAAAAAGATTAAGACTTAAAATTCAAATATTTGTGAATTCAACCTTTCTATTTCAAGCCAATCTTCATAACTCTCATATCAATTTGATCCAAATCATCTTTATGACTTTCTAGAAACACAATCTCATTTAAATATTTGACTTTTCTATTTTATTTTAATTTAAAATGATTTTAGATGAATAAAATCAAAATAAATAAAATAAAATAATAAAAAAATCTGAATATTTGAGGGTTGGGTCGTGCATGAAGTGTTTGTGTGGATTAGATCATTATATGGCAAGCCCATTTAGAAAAAATTGGTTTTAAACCTCCATTTTCTTCATAAACCAACCAAAAATTTCCCAACTTTGCAAGGGCACAAATCCTTCAATTTTTTAATGCTATGAGGGTGTTCTTGGACATTTTGGAAAGATTGAAGAGTCCTCTAACCAACCCCACTGGTTTCATGTCCATATCATTTACCATTCTCAAGTTATGCCCTTTTGAAGTTGTTGACTTTTTGTTGACTTTCAAAAGGACCTATAATGTCTTAGCTTATACCTTCCAAATGAAGCATTTTTGGGCTTGGCTTGTGAGACACAAAGTTGTAGAGAATTAAATTTCCTTCAAAACGAGCTTTGGATGGAAATTGGTGATGAAGCATGTGAAAGTTATGGCTGGTCAAAGTTCAGTTGACTTTTCCTGAGGAAACCCTAATTTAGAAACCTCTGATTCTTGAAGATCTGAAATATCCTTGATGAATCATGATCAACCCTTGATCAAATGATGAATTTTACTTCATATACTTGATGTTGGCAAAAAATCAAGAAGTTTGACTTTGGTTTGACCACAGTTGACCTCAGTTTGACTTTTTAACTACTTTGACTGACTTTGACTTATCTGATCATCTGACTGAGCAAACCTTTGAGAAAAGTATTGAAACTTGTCATGGGGATTCTTAAACATATATAAGATGTTATGAAGCTCACTTGAAGTCTTGGAAATCCATTTAGCCTGATTAAAGTCAAAACCCTAATTTTGGATGCACTGCTTAGGAGAATGCCTTGCCTGAGGGAATTGTCAAATCTTCTGACCAATGATGAACTTTGTGAACCTCATAAGATGTCTTGTGAACCTTGTAAGATGTCTTGTGAGCCTTGTGAACCTCATAAAGTGTCTTGTAGACTTTATGAACCTCATGAAAGGGCTTGTGAACCTTGTGAACCTCATAAAGTGTCTTGTAAACTTCATGAACCTCATGAAAGGTCTTGTGAACCTTCTTAGCACACAAAGTCTTGTATTGTGAGGGCAAATTTTGGGGTGCAACACATATACATGAAGAGATCACAATGCTGAGGGACGATTTTGGCTGCCTCCAAGAGTAAGATCAAACTTCAAATTTTCATAAAAAAATCATAATTCGGATTCTATTTTGCAGGCCATATCAAAGTGTTTTGAAGGTTGCAATCTCTTCCTTGATCATCCTTGATGCTATCCCAATGCATTACATCATCCAAAACTCATTAAAATGCATAAACCGATTTCATCTTTTAGCTTGAAAATTGATTTTTCGATTTCAATGATACAAGTAATATAAATGGAATTTGATTACATATTATTGTTCATGATGATGTTGGCAATGTTTCTGGATAGTTTGATTTGATGTTTGATGCAGGAACGGCTAAACGCCATTGTTAGGGTTCATGAAACCATGGATTAGGGTTTCACGAAATAAGTTATTTCAGACCAAATTATGGACCTATTTGGACTTAGTGGACATGTATCAATTGATTTGAACTCTTAGGATAAATTTATATTGTGTATGGTGCGTTCTTGAATTTCCAGGACATATAGCTACGGAAAAGATCCGTCACTATAAGCTCTAGTGACAGATGAATTGTCACTATAGCCTAATACGAAGGATGGAGGAAGAAGATGACTTTGGCGCGAATTTCTGTTTGAATATTTGTTTTATTTTATTATGTTTGGTTTACAGATTATTATCACCAAGCGTTGGTGGCTCAGTTGGCAAGGCGTATGTGTGTTTGGGGTAAAGACCATGGTTCGAGTCTGGCCGAAAGCAGTTTTTGTTTTTAATTTCATTTATTTTGCAGGTTCATGATAAAATAATGTTGTTGTGTATAGTTATCACCAGCGCACGCTGGCTCAGCGGATTTTGATGGTGGCTGATTGAGGTAAGGGACCTGGGTTCAAATCCCAGGTCCTTTCTTTTTGGCCAATTTTCTTGTTTTTCTTATTTTCAATTTATTTTCTTATATTAATTCTATTTGTTTAAATTATTAAATATAAGTTATAAAAATAATTTCTAAATACCATTATAATATTTTCTTTATATTCTTAAAAAAATCATAATTTATTTTCTTAAAAATTTAAATTGTTTATATTTATTTTATAATAAGTATATATGTATAATTATTATATTTTTGTAAAATAGATTAATTATATATTTCAATTAATAATTAAAACCCTAATTTTTTCTTAAATAAAATATAAACTCTAACCCTAACCCTAATATTTTCTTAACTTTAGAATTTAATTTAATATTTTTGTAAATCATAATTAATTATTTGTTATTTATTAAATATGTATATAATTTAATTATTATTATTAAAATACTATTTTCATTATTAAAATATTTAAAATACCTCATAATATTAATTTATTTTGCTTCCTCTTATTTTATTTTCTAATCATTTATATTCCCTCTTATTATTATTAATTATTATTGCTTATTTATTATTACTTATCATTATTTATATTTCTCGATTATATTGTAACTATTCCAAAGCTTTGTAATAGTTTAGGTTTATATTTTTGCTTTATTTTTATTGTAAATATATTAACTGTGTGGTTAGTAACTATAGGGTGTGCATAACATGTTTTGTGATTAAAATCAATTTAGAATAACTATTTAAATAAGATAAATACTTGAATATGAACACTCACACACGTAAGTCGATCTTTGATCGCCATCCTACACTTTCTAAGGTTACCTCTCATGTTGCCTACTTCTAAGGTCAAGTAAGGTGTCTTAAGCAAAGTCCCTTCACAAATATCATCAAGTCCCTTTAAGTTTATAAGATCAAGTCCCTTCGAGGTTGCCTACGATAAATGATCTTGTCCCTTCGAATAAAAGATGATAAGTCCCTACGAATTGCTAAAGACACCTTGCAGTTGCCTAAATTCAGATGTCCCTATACATGTCCCTTCTAACATCCAAGGTAATGACTACCTATTCCTTAATAATAGGGATAGTCTTACCATTGAAAGAACATAAGAACAGTAAAGACTTAATATAGGGTATGTTTCTCTTAATTACTTGCTCACATTTCAAAATACTCTTCACACCACACTTTTCAAACAAATTTTCAAAACAAAGTCTTTATATACATCCATACGAGGATCATTATAAAGTACTTAGAAAATTTTTAATCACACACTACACCTTTCTCAAAACAATTTAAAGTGAGCTAAGTAACTAAGAGCCCATGGATAACCATGGATATAAAAGGTGCTAACACCTTCCCTTTGTATAACCTACCCCCCTAACTCAAAATCTTTTTAAGGTCTTTCCTGTTCTTTTATGCCCTTTCCTTTTGGATAAAATAAAAGTCGGTGGCGACTCTTGCTATCCACAACATTTAACTAAAGTCAGTTCTCCCACCGTGTTACACTAAGCAACAATCTTGTTCATCAAGATTGATTAAAATTCTCCATAGGTTTTGGTGGATTTCCAACAATTGTATATTGAGAAATTTAAGTATAAATCATATTAATAATAATTACATGATTTAGAGTTAACGGCACAAAAATATTAGCTTAGCATGAAACTTTGGGGTTAGTTTGACTGTTGGGTTTAGCATGACATGGACGAGCTACTTTATGATGCTTTTGTAATGCCTCCCGACACACATTCATGTCTTCCTTCTTCCCGGTACACTTAGAGGACACAATTCTGCATGTATTGATACTTGTTTCTAAGCATAGGCTACAAGTATTTCCTATCACACAACAACCTGATGTTGCACTTATCAGTTTTGTTACTCATGTATATGTCAAGTTATTAATTGAAGAAGCATATGTATGCATCTTAATGAAAATTTATTTATTTATGATGGGTATTACTAATGTGTTTGCTTTTATGCTAGAATGCTCTAGTCGAACTACTTATTCAATCAAGCAAACTAGAATAGTTTGATAATATTGCAAACAAGAACTTGTCAGATTTATGGTATTTAAGATCTTACCTTTTAGTACATAGACTATATGCATTTTTTTAACTATGTTCTGGCTCTGACCCTTTTTAGCCCTTCCACAAATTTGAAGGCCAAGAACATTCTAGATGTGTATTTGGGAGCCAAGTTGTTGCAAATGCTTTGAAGTGGCTATGGTAGAACCAAACATGTGCATTTGTAGTTGTGGATCGAAAAACCAAGAAGCTCATTGGTAATGTGATCACATGTAGGGAGCATATTAAGATGTTTTGAGGGAATTCATGAGGAGTAGGGTCTCATAGAGGTAAACATGAAAGGTAAATCTATCTTGGGGTTTTTGTTGGCTTTTGATTTTAGTATAGCTAATACTTGTTTCAAGAAAAGAGATAAACATCTCATTATATATTGGAGTTGGATGGCATGTTTTATGATAGACTTGTTTCTTTTTAGATAGTCTGATATGAAGATTTATTTGAACTATAAATTTATATCGGGAGAACGAGGAGTAAAAATCAGAACGAAGAGAAGAAGTCAAATAAGAGTTTCCAACATAAGATCTTGGAGGGAGAGGGTTCAAACAACTATAAGGAAATGCAAATGATATGTGAAATAAGATGACTTAAGAGATTAAAAAAGTATTTAAAGAGACGTTGGGAGAATTAAGAAGTTTTGGATCTATGGGTAAAGAACTATGGTGGTGGAACGAAAATGGTTAGAGTAAAGTTAGTGAAAAAGTACTATATAAGAAAGCTATAAAAAATAATAAGGGAACGAGTGAAGCAAGAAACCAAAATTTTGACGATTTATTCAATATTTAGGAATCAACGAGGAAGAAAAATCTATATATAGGCTTGCTAAGGGAAGAGAAAGAAAGACATGAGATTTGGATCAAATGAATTGTGTTAAATATGGAGAAGACAAAATCTTAGTTTGGGAAAAAGATATAAAGGATAAGTGAAAAAAGTAATGTTACAACTTATTTAATGAAGAATATGATATCTCAACATACTCTAACAAATTTGACAGTAGAAAAGAGGATTAAAACTATAATTATTATCGTCAGATTTAGAAACTAGAAGTAAAATAAAATGTTGAAAAAGATGAGTAATAGTAAGGCGGTTGGACCATAAAATATACCTCTTAAAAATTGTAACCACGTCACTTTTATTTTCAATTCGACCGAGCTATATGTATCTAGTGTGCTCATTTATGAAATTCAAGAAATTATTATCAACTTCCATGGGTTTTATTTTATAAGGACCACATACGCATTAGTATTTCATCTCTTATTTCAACTTTGACTTCATTAGCGAGTCACCTCTGAATGACCTCATAGCTTACTTTGTTTCACAACACTCTTTACAAAAATCACTTTGTGGCTTGATATGGGAGAACAATACACCATTCTCTTCATGATGAGCATGATTATGCTTTTGAAATTCAAGTGAACATACTTGTGCCATATCCAATTCATTATTGAACTTGTTGTTCAGGCAAAGTATTGATGGTCAAAAACATTGATCTCAATCTTAAAGGCCTTGTTACTTGACATAGGAGCCTTCAAGACTAGTCTTGAATCTAAATCATAAAAATCCAATTCTTTATTCATAAGATTTATTAAATAGTTTTTCATAAGATATTGACCCAAATTTATCAGTTTCTTATCATAGAAGGCACATACAACACATCATTGATGAGTTATTCTTAGCCATATTTCCTTTTAACAAGCACAATTCTCTTTACTTGTGACACAATTTGACTATTATATGAAAACCATATATTCCTCCTTACAAAATCTATTAAAAAACTATTTACAAAATTAAAAAAAGAAAAATTATTTACAAAAAAATTAAAAAATAAAAATGACTAAATATGAAATTCATGAGCGTCGCACACCATGCCTTGTTGAAAATATCAACAATCCCTGACAACGGTGCCAAACAATTGATGGAAAATTGACTAGAAAGTGTACTAGTGTTGTTATTTAAGTGATAAAAGTGAATTCGTCTCCACATGGATTGCAAACTCAGAACAAGATAATTTGTGTGATGCAATTAAATAGTAAATGGGGGGTTTTGGAGGTTGTTTTTGTCAAAATCACAAGAAATAAGTTTTGATAACAATAATGAGAAAAATGGTTTGGTAGTATTATAATAATCTGTTATTTATACTTGATTGATGAAACACGCATCAATAGATATGTAATGACTATAAAGTTACACAACAAATTAACTTAACCGCTACACCAAATGCTTAAGCGTGTATCTCACTAGCCTAATCGTAAATTCCTTGATACCTCGGGTCAATTATACCATTAAATCAGGAAACACATCATGTTAATCCATAAGTCACGATTCTTAATCATACTATCCCTAGTCAATTAGAGAATTCAACAACTAAAGTAGTTCAGATAGATAAGAAGGTGATAAAAATACACAATAAGGGGGGGTGAATTATGTTTTTTCATTTTCTTAGTTTGCATCTGATCAGAGTTCAGAATCTAAATCGGTGTTTGGATTCTAGTTTATTCTTAGCAGCAGAATATTAACAAAAGCAAATAAATAATAGCACAAGACACAAGATTTATATTGGTTCCTCCCAAACTAAGAGTAGTTAAGTTCCATTGCTTCACAATATATTTTCACTATAGTCAAAACATGATTATGGTCTCTTATGCATTTTGCATAAGACTTTTACACTGCTCATACCCAAGGTCCAAAATTTCTTGTTAAAGCTCTTCACTCAAGACTTCTTGCTCAGATCGTAAACCAAGATTTCCTTGCTTAGGTTCCACGAACCTAATACTTCCTTACTCAAGTCCCTCAGACTCGAGGCTTCTGCTCAAGCCCCTATGACCCAAGACTTCCTTGTTTAGACCGCAGCCTAAGACTTTCCTACTCAAAACCCTCAGGTTCAAGACTTCTACTCAGACCCGCATCCAGATAATTTCCTTGCTTGAAATGTAACCCAATACTTGTGTTCAATCAATCTACTTGATTAAGTCTTTCATTGCTCAAGCACATAGCATGAGACTTACATGGCTCGAGCATCTTGGCTCGAGACTTAATCTAAACTACTAAACACGTTTAGTAGAATAGATAACAAGGTGTACTTGATACAAATATATGAGGTACATGAAATAACCATAACAAAGAACTAAAGCTCTTAAGATTTCTAAGATATTCAATGTGTAAGAAGTCTTAAGGCTTTTATAATTACAACCTACGACAACAATTCTGCATACTCAATAGAGTTGATAATTGTTGATCTTGTTATTCCTTCATATAGTTAATCCTTGTTAAAGATTTAGTTTGAACCTTCAACCACTTATATAGCCTTTTCAGAAACTAACTGTTTGAAGAGATAACTTGATCAAGTGTCTTTGCTTTACTCCATAGTACAAGAGATGTTGAAGATAGATACACCAAAAGATCTTGATCCATTATGTGACATGTTTAACAATTAAGTCTTCAAAGATATCATGTACTAATATATCCATTAAGAGTAAATATTTGTAAAGTATGTAAACTTTTCTTGAGCCTTGTGATCTTAGACTCTAGCTAACAAACTGATTTGACAATGCAGCTTGTTTTATGCAGTACAAACAATTTCAGCTTTATCACCAACTCTGAATGATACTAGAAGCCAATTTACATTCACCAAGTGTAGAGAAAATTATATTGCTTCTTCTGATGCTGAGACCTTCAACTTCAGAGTCTACGTTAGACATCACTTAACAAGTGTTCTTCAGATTATGCATTATTAGAAGCTAGCAATTCAGCTTCTCTCAAGTGTGTCATTGTATAACAGATTCTGAGTATATATATTGACTAGTACTAGAACTTGCACACATGTAACACACATCAAAATATACCATTGTATTTTCAATACTTTGTTATCATCAAAATCCAAGAAAAATATGTTAAGAACAAATCTTAACAAGATAGCCCTAGAGTCAATAGTAACTATTTATCAAGATCGATTCGAATATTGTAACAAATAAATTCAATGAGCATAATTAATAGTTAGATAATAACAAAGATTCAAAACAATAACATAAACATCATCCGATCATATGTCCAAATCAAGTAAAAATAGGTTCATCATCAAATTTGACCTAACCTAAAGGAATCTAGCTACTCGTGTTGAAATAAATCAATATCGATCATCCGATCATATGTCTTTACTCAAAAGCGTTTTTTTATAAATGTTTTTACTTAAATGCTTATAACTTGCTCAATTATTATCATAATTCGTCAATTTTTTTACTGATAACCAATCATCATGAGTTTACCTTATAAACCGTTTGGATTTGTGCATTCACACTAATTAAACATTTATTTATGTTATACATTTAATTGAATTTTCTTAAAAAAAATATTTGTTATAATAAATATTTGATGGGCTAATATATAGCCTATAAATTCAATATGTTACAACCAATATGTTATTTATGTTATAATAGTATTGTATAAACTCTCTAAGCACTTCACCAAGTTTCTCTTTTGTAAGGCTTTTGATGTCATCAAACACTCCTCTTGCGTGATCGTTCGATATTAACTTAAAACACAAGAAAAATGATATAACCATAGCGAAATTCGCTATCTCTCTTGTGGGGAATATAGAAAAACCATTGAATAGTTTTACCTTCAATTGGCCATAATTAGAGGAGACATTAAAAATCCTTGGTGAAGCAGATAGTTGGAGCATTGGAAGAAGAGATTCAGTTACTCTTTCGGCGCCAAAAAAGCTTATTTCAACGCATTATTTCGCTAATTTGTAACTTTGAGATACTACTATATTCCAATCAGATATTTCGCCTCTTATCTAAATAATACAGATCAATTTATAAATCTAACATTGGAAAAAATTGTACATAGCAAAAACCTATTGATAAAGAAGAAATATTACCATTTTAACAAGATTTTCTCCATTCAATATTCCCCCAGGAACACCAGCATTATTCACCTACACCAATAATTTCAAATGTGAAAATAAACTCTTGTGAAATTAAATTATCATATATATACCTACCAAAATATCGAGTTTTTCGAATCGGGTTCTTATGAACTCAACTAAAGAGGAAACACTTATAGGGTCAGTGACATCAAGTTGATGAAAAAACACAAAGTCAAAGAGACCTAACTCTTTCAAGGTTTCAACTGCATCTAAACCTCTTTTCTCATTTCTAGTTGTACGATTCACAATAACACCACTTGAAGCCAATTTCTTACATATCCCAAAGTCAATTCCTTTGTTAGCTCCTGTTACTAGGGCATACCTAGGGGTGGCAATGAAATCCATCCACTAAATTATCCATCCAATCCATCCATAACAAAAATTATTAGTTTATTAGATTGATCCAATCCATCCATTTAATGTTATGGATGAATCCAATCCATCCAACCAATTTAAAAAATCCATTGGATTGTTTAATTATTTTTATAAAATTTTAAAAAAAACCCACTCAATATTACGTATTATTTTAGAATCCATATACGTTTGAACATTTTAAATTTTTGTGAATTGGATACCTTAGAATCAAAGTATAATAGGTTTCTTTGTGATCAAGAAACCCACAAGGGTTAGGGTTTAGGGTTACCAAAGATGACAACAAAGATTATTTATAAACTTCTATTCTTTCCTTTCTCTTTAAACAACATTATAAGTATACAAGAATAACAAATAACTTCTCTCACTTTTGAATTAGGGTTTTATCTTCCTATTTTCCCTTATACAAAATATGAGAGACTAGTATTCTATTTATAACAAAACTAACATACTAACCTAATGGGCTTTTTAAAAATTACCCATTACAAGCTAACTTAGGGTACATGCTAACTTAAACAATTGGATTCATAACGCAAGGCCCAATTAAACAATAACATGTGAGCAAACTGCGACGCCATGCTATTCGAACAAGGGTTTGTTCCAATATTCCACAAATCTCCACCTTGTAACACACCATATATCATCAAGAAACAAACTAGCTTTCTTCATGCAGCTTTATCAACTGCATACAGTTAAAAAACTTGCAACTGTGCAACGTCTTGGTGATCATATCAGTAGCATTATGATATGTCGAAACCTTCAGCACTTGGACTTCTCCATGCTCAATTACCCCTCTAACGAAATGCAACCTCACATCAATGTGATTGGTTCGCTCATGATAGGCTGAGTTCTTCGACATGTGTATTGCACTTTGACTATCACATTTAACAGTGATACTTCGACCTTGAAGTTTCAGCTCCTTTGCAAAACCTTCAAGCCACAATGTTTCCTTTACAACTTCAGTTAGGGCGATATATTCCTCTCCAGTGGTTGATAAGGCAACAACCTTTTGAAGTGTTGCTTTCCAACTAATTGTTGTGCCAAACATAGTGAAAACATATCCAGAAATAGATTTTCTAGAATCCATACAACCTGCATAATCAGAGTCGACATATCCTTCGATTGCTGCTTTACTATCTTCACCTAAGGCTCCACCATAAATTAAGACTCTTCTCATAGACTCATTTATGTACCTTAGAATCCATTTCAATGCTTTCCAATGAGCCTTTCCAGGATTTGGCATGTACATGCTTACAAGACTAACTGCATATGTTATGTCGGGTCTAGTACAGACCATTGCATACATCAAAGAACCTACTATATTAGCATATGAGATGTTATTCATATAAGCTCTTTCGACATCAATATTGGAATACTGATCTATACTCAGATTGAATTGAGGGTTTGTCGGAGTAACAACGGGCTTTGAATTTGACATACCAAACTTTTCCAGAATCTTCTGTAGGTATGCCTCTTGAGATAAGCATAATTTTGACTGCTTTCTATCTCTCCGGATGCCAATCCTAAGAATCTTGGACGCAACTCCCAGATCCTTCATATAAAAATCCTTATTGAGTTCAGCCTTCACCCTCATTACATCTTCGACATTGTTGCTTGTTATTAGAATATCATCCACATAAAGCAACAAAATAACAAATGAATTACCAGGTCGAAATCTGAAGTAAACACAGTGATCGAACTAACTTCTGATGAAATTTATGTGTGCCATGAACTTGTCTAATCTCCTAATCGACTGTCGAGGAGATTGTTTCAGGCCATATAAAGATCTCTTCAGTTTGCACACATACTCTTCTTTCCCCTCTTCGACATACCCTTCGGGTTGCCTCATCAAGATCACCATACAAGAACGCAGTCTTCACATCCATCTGTTCCAGTTCAAGGTCGAATTGTGCCACCATGGCAAGCAACATTCGAATGGACTTGTGCTTCACAACATGAGAGAACACATCATTAAAGTCGACACCTTCTTTCTGAGAGAAACCCCTTCCAACAAACCTTGCCTTGTATCTCTTCGACGCCACTTATTCGATTCCTACCTTAACTTTGAAAATCCATTTACAACTGACTAACCCGGATCCAATAGGTTTCTTGATTAGTTCCCAAGTATTGTTATCATGAAGATATTTCGTCTCATCATCCATGGCCTTCAGCTATTCAGTCTTATTTCGAATCCTCGTAACTTCCTTATAGTCTCTAAGTTCTTCATCTAGAACCTCACTTGTAGAGATTAAGGCATAAGCTATAAGATCTGCATACCCAAGTCTTTGAGGTGGCTTGATGACTCTTCTCGACCTGTCTCTTTCTAGTAGGTAGTCATTATTAGTCTCCTAATCTTCAACCGCTGTTTCTGCTACTTCTTCGACTTCATCTGGGTCATACAATTCAGCATCACTATGTTCCACCTCAACAGGAATTTCTCCCTGTTCCAGCTCTTCGACAACATCGTCAATTTTCTTGAAAGTCATCTCAGCTTCATTGAAAATTATATCTTGACTGGTGATACACTTCCTGTGACCTGGCTCTAGGAACCATAGCCTATAAGCTTTGACTCCTTCAGGATATCCCATGAACATGCATTTTAGAGATATAGGTTTGACCTTGTCTTGCCTAATGTGAGCATAGGCTACACAGACAAATACTCTCAGTTTGTCGAGATCTGGTGGATGTCTCGATCAAACTTCTTCAGGTGTTTTCATATCTAACACAGTCGAATGAAATCTGTTTATTAGATATGTTGTTATCGAAACAGCCTCAACCCAAAACACTTTCTTCAATCCAGCACCAACCAACATGCATCTAACCCTTTAGAGGATTGTTTGATTGAATCTCTCAGCTAGAGCATTTTGCTAAGGAGTACCTGCTACAGTCTTATGCCTTGCCATCCCATACTCGACATAGTAACTATTGAAAGCTTCATTGCAGAATTCAAGGCCATTATTAGTTCTCAACCTCTTGACCTTTCTTCCAGTTTGAGTTTCGACCAAAACCTTCCAAATCTTGAAATTCTAAAAAGTTTCATCCTTCGTCTTCTGAATGAATACCCATAACTTTATGGAATAGTCATCAACTATGGATAGAAATATCTTGCACCTGAATATGAAGGATTCCTTGCAGGCCCCCAAAGATCAACATGGATGTAATCAAGGGATCCATGTGTTCTTTGTTTACCTTTGTTAAACTTCGCCCTATAGGATTTACCAAATACACAAGATTCACAAAACTCCAACTTCTCGACTTTATCACCACTTAGCAAGTTCTGTTTCCCCAATTCGACTAGGTCTCTCTCGCTGACATGGCCCAATATCATGTGCCATAATTTTGTCTTCGACAACAGTTTTGTGGATGCAACATTTGTCGAACCACTTACAGCTTCAACCTCAAGGGTATACAAGCCTTGTTTCTTCACGCCTCTCAAGACTTCCTTCGACCCCTTCATGACTCTTAGGATATTTTTCTCTCCTTGAAAGACATATCCCTTCTTGTCGAATTCACCAAGAGAAATCAAATTTCTCTTCAAGTCAAGTACATACCTAACTTCACTCAATAGTATTATTGACTCATCATGGAGCTTGAATCTCACAGATCCAATGCCTATAATTTTGCAAGCTTTGTTGTTTCCCAACAGCATTGATCCACCATCTTGATCACATAATTCCTCGAACAAGTCTTTATTTGAAGTCATGTGTCAAGTGCAACATGAATCCATAATCCACTCTTTTCTTGAGTCGTCGCTCGAAACTACAAGAACATCAGATGAGTCGAAATCATCTTGAACAGTGGCAGAATTGCATTTATCATTACCTCCATGATCTTTCAGGCGTTCAGGGCACACCTTTCGAATGTGACCCTCCTTCTTACAATGATAGCATCGAACACCAGATGGTTCACCACTATAAGATTTATGTTGACTTTTGCCATTCTTCTTGTCTAACTTACCATCCTTTCGCAAGAATTTCGCCTTAACGGCCAAACCTTCACCAATCATCGAAGGTTTATGCTCCTTTCGTTTGTTCAAGTTCTTGGAGTATAAGGCAGATTGAACATCTACAAAGGACAATGACTATCTTCCATACAAGAGGGTTTCTTTGAAGTGAGCATGTGTTCTGGGCAAAACACATAACAACAACAATGATTGATCTTCATCATCGATCTTCACATCAATATTTTCAAGATCAAGAATCAGCTTGTTGAACATATCAAATTCCTCAGTCAACGCTTTGTCTTCACTCATCTTGAATGAATACAAGGCTTTCTTCAGGTAGAGTTGATTCACCAACGATTTGGTCATGTACAAACCTTCAAGTTTCAACCATAACTTTGATGTCGTCGTCTCCTTTGATACATGTCGAAGAACCTTATCACCAAGGCTCAACAATATTGCGCTGTGTGTTTTCTCAATCATGGTCGTCTTTTTAGTTACCGTCAATGCAACATTCATGGTCGTCTCTCCCTTCAACGCTTCCAAACAGCCATGCTGAACAAGTAGCGCTTTCATCTTCAAGCACCACATACTGAAATCGTTCACTCCGGTGAACTTTTCAATATCATACTTTGTTGAAGGCATCTTCTCCAAGTTCACCGCACCAATTGTGATCAAGAAACCCACAAGGGTTAGGGTTTAGGGTTACCAAAGATAACAACAAGGATTGGTTATAAATTGCTATTCTTTTCTTTCTCTTTAAACAAGATTACAAGTATACAAGAATAATAAATAACTTCTCTCACTTTTGAATTAAGGTTTTATCTTCCTATTTTCCCTTATACAAAATATGAGAGACTAGTATGCTATTTATAATAAAACTAACATACTAACCTAATGGGCTTTTTAACAATTACTCATTACAAGCTAACTTAGGGTACAAGTTAAATTAAACAATTGGATCCATAACAAATGACCAAATTAAACAATAACATGTGAACATCCTTCGACGACATTTTATTCGAAGGGTTTGTTCCAATATTCCACATAAATAAAAAGTGTAATAATCAAAATATAAATTTTTGTTTAAAAAATAAATATTTAATTTCATTTTATGGATGGATGAATATCCATCCATTAGAATTATCTTAATGAATTGATTGGATGAATTTTATTCTTAATGGATGGATTGAATTAGATTTTTTAAAAGAAGTTTTAGTGGATCCTTGATGGATTGATGGATTGATTTGATCCATCCATTAACCATCCAATCTATATTCATCTAATCCATCAATTTTGTCACCTGTAGGTGTAAACACCCCAAATTTTCCCTCACTCTCACACCATGGCTTGTGATCTTTCATTTTTATTTTAGTATAAGCATACCATCTCATATTGCATATTTGTTTCATCTACATAGGTTCATTTCATCTGCATCTAGGGTTTGTGATCTGAGCAATCCAAGAATCAATATGAGCCATCCCAATGGTCTTGAAGCTTTCCAAGGGGGGTCCATGTGTGTTCTATGATCATAATATGCTCCCCAAAGTTCATGAAAGTCAAGGGATCACAAGAATTGGCAAAGGCATGGAAGCAGAGCTAGGGTTTTCCTGCACAGATGACCAAAATTAGGGTTTTGGTTTCAGAGGCCTTAACTCCAAAAAATTTGGTCATTCTTGTTTCTAATGTTATTAATATGTTATAAAGATCATGTGTATCAATTTTGATGAAGAAATTCATTGTGGAAGTCATTTGATCATTGGGTAACTTCTTGAGCAAGTTAAGTCAAAATCAGGGCATCTGAGGCCCCCAATAGGGTACCAATGGATCATTTTCATCAAATTGAAGTTCTATGATCTTTATTTGATCTTTGAAGTGGTTGGAAGTGTCGCTCCCGGGATTTTCATCCTAGTACAAACGCGAAAGTGGCGCGGAAAAGGTAGAGTCGCCAGCCAGACATTTTTATCCCGAAAGAACGGGAAAGGTAATGTTGCACAAACCTGAGGAAGAAGGAAAGGACAAGGCCTTGCGAACCAAAGATCTGAGTTCGGGAGTCGGTTACGACCTGGGAAGGTATTAGCACCCCAGATCGTCCGCCGTACCCGACGGGATCCACGCTTGCTTGTTTGTTTCAAAGGGTGAGAAGAAAAATTGCTGCTGAATAAAACCGCTAACTGGAATGGAAATGAGAAATGAGAAAGGGAACTGAAAATGAAAACTAAACTAAAGAATGGGGAAAATGTAGGGAAAATAAAGAATGTGCTCGAACGGGCCCTACCCCGCTGCCTACGTACCTCATCGGGATAATGAGGATCAGAGTCGACGTAGTTCGCCTAACTAAGGCGGGAACTATTTGTTTGTGTTTTTTTATGCTGGAACTGCGTATGTCTATGCTCAGGTGTTGCAGGCTCGTCTGGTACGAGTGCGTTTACCGTCTTGCATGAAAGACAAGTCGTCGCGAGTTCGCGTTATGAGTGAATGAGATGAGAAAAGAAGTTCCCGCAGGATAGTCGCTTGTTGTGTGTTTTTGTCTTTTATGAGTTTCGTATGAATTTGGCACAAGGAAGTGAATTCAAACTCTTTTCCATGGAATGTACACTTGACTCTACATTCCAAGATGGAATAATAGAACAAGCATACCCAGCAAGGAGAATTTATCCAAGACTGGTTTCCCAGGATTAGGGTTTAAGTTCACTAGCTTGTTGAACTTTATTAAGTGTTTTTGTTGCTTTTGTGAAGAAGTGTCTTTTAAGCTTTCCTTGTGAACAATTCCTTGATGAGACTTGTGCATCATGATAAACAAGCTTACACCACTCCAAGATGGAATGAATGCAAGTGCTTCATGGAATAAGGCTATACACAAGGAATCCTTCCATTTATTTATTAAGTGTTTTTGGATTTTGTTTGAAGATAAGAAGAGAATGACTCAAGTTGCAAAAGGAAAAAAATCTAAGGGGCTAAGACTCAATCCTACTTTTGTTTATTTATTTACAAAGTGGTCCTAATGGTTAGTGAAGTCTTCTATTCCTAATGGAAACTTAAAACTAATAGAATTCAACTTACTTCTTAATGAAGTTAAGTTGATTCTAAGAACACAAGGGGGAATCCTATACAAGTTGTAAAAACCAAATGAAACAAAAATAATAAAATTAAACACAAGGAATAAAATTCTACAAATGCACTTAGAGGCAATGAATAATAAAAAAATGGTCCATTTATTTATTCTACTTCTACATGGAAATGAGCTTAATCCTAAGTTCCAAATCTAAGCTAATCTTAATATTTATTCTAAAAACTAACTTTAACTAGCCTAAGTCTAAATTAAATTCTATGACTAAATTTAACCTATACTATTTATTATTTTATTTTTTTTTGACTTATTTCTAACTATGTTTAAACTAATGGGATTTATGCCTAACTAGACCTAAAACTAAAATTCTTAAAAAAATATTAAATCTCCTAGAAAAATTATGAAACTTAAACCATAGGGTCCTAACACTATCTAAAATATTGTATTAAGAGGGATCCTAAAAAATCTTATTTTTTCTATGCCTAACAATTAATTATTTCCAGCTAAGAATTAACTACTAATTCCTAAGGATTATATCACTAAAACCTAAGATACAAGCTCCTAAAAATTACATAAAAAATATCCTAAGAACTATTATGAGTCCTTTAATTACAGAAAAAAGAATGGCTCAAAAAAGTTGCTGGAAACTACTTAAATAAAATAAACAAAATCCAGCATAAATAATAGAAATCCAATAAAAGCTAATTGAAAGAAAATTCAGAATTAATTCAAAAATAATCAAATTTCAGAAAATAAAAATATCCCAACTTTCAAAAATGACTTATTAAGCTTCTTAATTTTTTTGGGAATTTTCTAATTATTTTTATTATTTTTTATGAAATTATTTCTAAACTATAATTAACTACAAAATAAATTCTAAAGAAATAAATACAGGGAGGTGAGTTAAGTTATTTTTCTGGGTATTATTTTCCATGGGCCTAACAGAGGGAGTGTGAAGAGCAATGGACCTGAGCCCATTTTCGTTAGAACCAGGGAGGTGCTGGAAGCAGAGGTTTTATGTTTGTTTTCTTAATGGGCCCATAAGTGGGGGTGCCAAAATTAAACATATCTTTTGATTAATTTAAAGGATGAATTGGACTAATCTTACAAAAAAGGGATTAAATTCTAATCTTATAAAAAAAGGATTAAATTCTAATCTTATGAAAAAAATGGATTAAATTCTAATCTTATGATAATATTTAATTAAAATCTGAATTAAAAAATGAATTAAATCTTAATCTAATATTTTTATATAAACTCTTAATCTTAGAAAATGAATTAAATATTAATCTCATGATTATATCAATTAAGCTAATATTTTAACCTAAGAAAAATAATCAAATTAACTTATGATTATATTTTTTTCTAAAATCTTGACTTAAGAAAAGGGATTAAACTAATCTTATCAAAATAAATTTTTTTCTAAAAAATCTTAATTTGAGAAGAAGAAATAAATTTTAATAATCTTATGATAGAGTTTTTTCTAAAACCTTAATTAAAAACAGAATTAAACTAAACTTATATAAAATTTCCTAAAGTCTTAAATTAAACTAATGAATTAACTCTAAATAAATCTTTATATAATATCAATTAAAACCTTAATTTAATTATGAATTTTTTATTACAATCAGACTTAAAAAATACAAACAATAAAAAGAAAAAGTCAAAAATCCAAAACCCAAAATAACCCTAATCCCCTTCTTCTTCCCCTTGCGCCGCACAACCCCCTTTCCTCCTCTTCATCTTCTTCGTCATTTTCTCTCACCCTCATCTTCACCGTTTCCTCTCTCCCACTGTGAATTCAGTACCCTTGACAAAATCCCCTAAATCGAAACCGATTACCCAGCCTTTCTTCCCCAAACTAACATTTAAACCCAAGCCGCCCTCAATTTGTCACCGTCTTCCTCTTCTTCAGCTTTCTATCATCACCATCACAACCCAAACTAAGCAACACAAAACCTAAATTCAACACCCTTTCCGAAAACAAGCTCAGACCAACAAAGGGCTTCCCTACCCGTTATCAAGAATGCAACCGGCGTCTAC
>OZ014522.1:94910787-94934154 GCA_963966055.1 Lathyrus aphaca
GATCTCCCTGCTTTATAGGAGATCAGAGATATCTCTAGAACTCAGGGGAAGTTTCCAGAAGGGTTTTCTTACCATTTTTGTTGGATTTTCGGCATTGAATCAGTTGAGGATTTTTGTTATTTTTTCAGTTATGAGCTTTTTATTATAGATTCTGTTATGAGTTAGTTGAAGCATTCTGTTAGGAGGTTATGTTTTATAACTGATTCGTAACTGAATTCTTCTACTTGCTTTTGTCCAATATTCACTGGACTTTAATTCTGAACTGATGCTTCCTTTGATTTCGGTTTTGAACTAGTTGTGAATTCGGTTAGAGAAATCAGTTACAACTCTGTTAGGCTTTTAGTTATGAATTAGTTTGTTAACTTTTTTTTTTGACTTCTGCCTTCGCTGCTATCCATTTGCACTAACTTTCAGCTTGTTTTGTTGTTGTAGGGTTTTGGGCTTGATTTCTTGTATGCTAAACTGGGCCATTTCAGATTTTTCTGGATATTTCGACAGATCCACAATTGCCTTCTTTTTCTTCTAATTTCAATTACCCGAATTCCTCCATGGAGAACTTTTATGATATGGTATTCGATTCATGGCTTGAGATCAACTTTTCATCATCTGGAACCCCAAGATTAGAATAAGAATTAAGGATACGGGAATCACCATTCTCACATCTCTCTTCCAACGAATTGTCTTGAACTAACTTATTTTCAGGTAGAGCAATCTTATCAGAGCCGTTAGTTTCAATTTCCATTCCTTTATAACCAAAGATATTAACTCTGCATTCACAGGAAACAGGTCAAGAACAAACTGCAGCAAACTTGCTTCATGGCATTTAACTTTATTGTAAGTACCAAAGAACTCCTCCACTTTTGGCTTATCCCATCTCCAATATATCATGAACTGTCATTGCTTATCTATCTATCTGAAAGTTTCCGGGCAACCAACATATTGTAAGACTGATTATTTCTCATTGCAGCGTATGCATGTGGAGTCTGACCATTTTCATCCACAAGGGTCTCCCATCACTTCAACCCAATCTCCTGTGGATCATTTGTTAAAGAGTCAATTACACCCTCAGAATCCAATGTAGATGCTGCCAAATGCAAGGGAGTAATACCACCAGGTCCCTCAAGATTTGGTGGAAATACATATTTCTTGGATGTGATTGATGAATATTGATGATAATGGGAGGGATTAACTTGAGAGGGCCAGAGATTCAGCTATTCTCTTTTATTTTTCTTCTCTTCTTTTTTTTGAATTTGTTATGGGATAGATCAAATGATAATTAGAATGGTGAAATGTAAGTAACAAATCTGGGTGTGGAGTTATTTTGTAGAGTAGAAATTGGTTCAGTAATTTATTATGTCACACTGCATTTGTTGATCACACATATATATGCCATTAATTCTGAGCAGTTTTTATTGTTGGTAGTAATGTGTGCATCAGTTATTAGAGATAACATACAATTGAACCATGCCAACAACAACGCACGCCGACTTCATTTTCTTCAAATAATAATGACCTTCTTCCTGCTTTCAAAGCAATTAATTCTATTTAC
This sequence comes from Lathyrus aphaca, assembly GCA_963966055.1. Classification (NCBI taxonomy): domain Eukaryota; kingdom Viridiplantae; phylum Streptophyta; class Magnoliopsida; order Fabales; family Fabaceae; genus Lathyrus; species Lathyrus aphaca. The sequence continues at coordinate 94,912,337 of OZ014522.1, forward strand.
ATTTGGAATTTTTCACATGAATTATCTCTTTCCCCCTACAATTCTAAATAACCCTACTTGTTAATGAGTTCTTGTTGTATTAATGAATACCAGATTTGCAAGCTTTCTATGATGATTGTTGTGGATGACGATGACGCGAAATCTCGGCCAGAAGTTTGTCGAAGATTTGATGAAACTTGGAATTTATGAATATTTGTTGTAACTGCCACTGATTTTCTATACTAAGCTTCATCTTTTTGCCATTGGATCTTCTCTTTCCCTGTAATAAACCTTTTTATTTGGCTGAATTTTGTCTTGTAATACTTTGAAAATATGAGAAGAACTTTGTATAATGAGGCAACAATTCCGTATATAGAACCTTGTAAATTTATAATGAACTCTTTTGGAAACTCTTGTACAGAATAATATAACGAAATTCCCATCAGAAGACCTCTAATTGTACCCTTTTGGATGCTGAATTGTACTTGATGGTTGATAATGGTAATTAGAATACTTTTTTTTATATTTCTTTTTCCAACAGCATGCTTGTCCTTGTAAATTTTGGTAAAAAATGGAAATAACAAAGTCAAAATATCTGAGTGGGCCATGAATAAAAATACGGACGTTTAGTTTGATGTTTGGCAATGGATTATTGGGCCTGGTGTTTGAAATACGGCTTATGATAACAACTTTAGGGAGTATAGTAATAAAGTATGAAATAATTAGATTGCTTCAAGAGACGTGGATTCTAAGACCAGCACAAAGGTAATTGATTTAATAAAAATGGGTAATCAACTTGTGCATGCAACAAATTAATCCACTTGCATCACCAAAATCTTTAATCCATACTTCGAACAACCAACGTAAACCCCATGTGAATAATGCCTAAGAGTACCAACAGAAAATCATGACTTTACTTTTGACAATTATATCCTCGTGATGCCTTGACGGACAGTGGCCTCCACCATGAAATCCTTTGAACAACATTCATACGACAAATTAAATGAATAACACGTGGTCAGGGAAATAAACCCTGAGTCCACACCACTATCCTTTTTAATCCAAAATTTCTGATGGGACCTCCAAATATGGCAAATGCTAGAATTCGGTAAATCCTCTGACAAGAATATGTTCATGACGGTGTGAATTCAGCCTACACCTTAAACTTGATTGCAACAGCCAAATATGCCACCTAGGAATAGGAAAATCTATATCACCAGGAAACGCTTCGATCATATGCCTTATGAAACAATGAAATGCACCAATATGCTGTTGATGATCTGGTGGGAAATGCAGATGAAAGCGAAATGATACACCAGTAAAGGGGATAAATACAAGGGCAAATTTTGAGGTATTACAGCTGCCCCTATTCAATCATCTGCAGACCTGAACGAATAATTGCAACAGCTTTTAGACGTTCAAAGTATGGAGTGATTGAATACTCGAATAAAACCTAAAAATTTGCACACTGAGGGCAACATAAATGCCATCTGCCCATTTATTTATTTAATGTATTTTTTTTTATTTTGACCTCTGAATAGGTAGCGAAAAATAGAAACAGGCGGAAATTTACCGGGAAGAATGCCATCCTCGAATGACAACTCAAAAGAAAATAGGACGGGAGGGAACGGGATCATTGTACTTAAGTGATAACCCGAAACGTGACCGTTGTACTGAAACGGAAACACGAGGAAATAAGATTGTTGTACGGAAACAAAACTCAAAGACGAGACCATTGTACTTAAATGGAGACTCGGATGAAATGGGATCGTTGTACTTAAACGAGAGCCCAAGCAAACAGGATCATTGTACATAAATGATAACCTGAGACGCGACCGTTGTACTGAAACGGAGACGTGAAAGAATGAGACTGTTGTACGAAAACAATACTCAAAGACGAGACTGTCATACCCCAAATTTGTCCTACCTTTACTATTTTATTTTCTGTCTTATCATTATTTCCAAAAATTCAAAAAAAGTGTATTTTCTTTTATGTTATTTCTTTCCTTTTTAGGCCCATTATTAATTTTAAAAAAAACCACTCTTCCATTTTTTTTCATTAAACTATTTTCTTATTTTTGTTTCAAATTTATATTTCTATCACATTTTTCTTTTTATTCCAATTAAAAGCTACAAAATTCCCATTTTCCTTTTCATTATTATTATTATTAATTTTATCATTATTCTTTTTTATTATCACTATCTATTATTTTTATTTTTATTTTGTAGAATTACATATTATTATTTTTATTATTATTTTTATTATTATTCAAACTTATATTGTTATTACTATCGTTATATTATCATACATTTTTTTTATATCATTATTATTAATATTGTAATTACATTAATTCATTATTGATATTATTATTACTATTTGAATTCTTTATTATTACTTTTTCAATTTATTTTCCTTTTATTTCTTATTTCATTTCTATTATTATTATTATTATTTTTTTTATACTTATTTTATTATCTTCATTTTTTATTATTATTATTATAAATAGTACCATCATTAAATTTAAGATTCATTTTTTATATACATTACTTCATTTCCATTTTTTTGAACCAATTTTGTACTATCAAGGCATCAGTTTTTTTTCCTCCTCACAGCTCACATATACAGCCTGTCAGCAGGACCCCACACAAACTTCTTTCTTTTCATGCTCCACTCACATATGCACAACAACAACAACGAATTTTCTTTCAGTTTCACACCCACAATTCCACTACCTCACAGCATAACAAACTCACAGCCTGTAAAAATCTCCAACAAATTCTCAAGATTCCCTTTTCCTCTTATCCAAATTCAACCCAAATGCCTCTATAAATAAACTATCATTCACAATCCTAATCAAGCTTGGAGAGCCTCTACTCATTCTGCAAAAATTAATCCAAAACCAAGCTTCAAAACAAATAAAAAAGAGCCACAAAACACCCTGCTGAAATAGTTCCTAATTCAAGCTTCAATACACCCATCTTCATAGATTTGCAGAAAAGAATCCAAACCAAAATAGACCATCTCCGTTCAAATTTTTTTTCTTTCTCTGCTCTCCCTCAATCCTTTTACCCAGAATAATACCCTTTGTTCAAAGACCTTCCTTAAAAAAACACACAGCAAAACCTACCAAGAAAAAAAAACAAAAGCTGAAATGAACAAACAATAACTTTCAAAAAAAAACCAAATGAGAAAATCAGAATAGAGGCAGTGAAATGAGATATTTGAATCACAAACCCATAAACCTTATCACAGATCCAAAAGCATTACCTTCACAGTCCAAAACCCGTCATCATCGCACCCCTCACCGACCAACTCGCACAAAACGAGATCAAAACCGTGAGTAAACCGCGCCGGCCATTACCGAAACAAACACGAATCCTCAACACTTTCCGCCGAAACCGCTTACGAGCCAAACCACCGCGCAACCGCGACCAAAACCTTCTTGGACTCAATATCCAAACCGAACCATAACCGCAAAACTCACTGAACCGTTTTCTTCAAAAATCCAGAATCCGAGCAGAACTCAGACCCGTTTCCTAACCCGCAAGACCCTTGCGACCCGACCCGCAACAAATCAAACCGCCGGTAAACCCGTAAACCACCAGAACCGAAAAACCTCCGTCCACTCGCGAACTCCAAACTGAATCGCAACCGCAGGAGCCGCCGCGAGAACAGCCAAAACCAATCCGAATCCACCGTCGCCGGAAGCCAACCGGCAAAGATCTGAAGAACCAGAGAGAGACCGAGTAGCTGAAGAGAAGAAGCCGCTGCGAACCAGAAGCAGGGAGATCTGAACCGAGCAAGCCGCGAGTGAAACGGAGGGTGACGACACTGTGATTTGTTGCCTCTGAAAGGTGGTTGTGTTTGCTTCCTTTTGACAGAGCTTTCACCGTCGATTTGAGAGAGGGACTGATCGAAATTTTGAGAGGGTATTTCCTTTTCTTTCTTTTTTTACTTTGTTTTTCTTTGAGTTTTTTTTTATAAATATAATAGTTAGAGTCTTTAACATGCCTATTTTTGTTGTTTGAAAAAAATATAATAAAAGTAAAGCTATTTTATTTTAATGTTTTTAATGATTGTTGATTGTTTGAAAAGGGTTGGTTTTCTTCTTTTTTATTTTACTGTGATTATATAGTTAAGCATGTTTTTATTTTTAATAGTTTTCTTATTTTATCTATATTAATCTCATATTGTTTTATTATTTCTAAACTTGGGCATTGCTGTTGCTTCCAGATTAAGCTCATCAATTTTTCTATTAACACACCATAACTCACGCTGACTCCCCTATCTGATTATACTTTTTTTTTTTATGGTGGTTTGGACTTCATAAAGCCCATGGTTGATTTCTTGCTTACATACACACTATTCCAGGCGCCACCCCCTTTGCTTTTCACATTTTTTCCACCTTATTTTTATTTTTAATTTTTTGTTAGTAAGTTTTTTATTATTTTGCTTTGATTTATCATTTAGAAAAACATTTAATAAAAATTTGATGGATCATTTAATTTTAATTTTATTTGTTTAGTGGGCCGATGATATTATAAAAGGCCGTTTTTCGCCCGATTACATTTAATCGGTGATGAGCGGTCAATATGAGGCCCTCCTTGTAATTATTTTTTCATTTTATTATTCCGACAAATAAACATTGTATTTTAATTTAATTCATTTTATTATCATTGATATTTATTTAATTCATTTATTATTCATATTCATTATTTTATTTTTTGATTCTAACAATTCAATTCATTTAATTTATTTATTTTTGCATCAAATTACGATTCGACTCCTTATAGAATGGTTCCCATTTTGAACCGATTCTAAGGCAGTAAACGAACAAAATTTCGTCGCGTCCCAAAAGGTCCAACGCCTTCGAATAGTTGCGCTCGATTAAAAGGTCCAACGCCTTCGAATAGTTGTGTTCGAAAAAGGTCCAACGCCTTCAAATAGTTGCGTCCCGAATAAACAGGCCGAACGCCTTCGAATAGTTCAAACACACTGCACACACGCTTTCTCTTGGGCTAATTACAACGAGACCATTTATTTTTCGCAATCCCCTGTATTTATTTTGTATCCCTCTCCCCTTAATTTGTACGCACTTTTATTTCTCGCATTTTATTTCGAATCCTTGGTCCAACGCCAAGCGATTGCACTTGCACACTTGCACTTTATTTTCCAGTTGTCGTTTCGTTTAGGATCCACTCCACCTTTGCGAACCGAGCGATTCGTGCCTCGCTGACAAACCACAAAATAAACCTCCATTTGCATTTACCCCTTTAAACCTCAAAAAAACCAAAATGTTCCGATTAGATCCAAACCCTTGATCCAACGTCAAGCGGCTTTAGGAAATAAAAACACTTAAATAATACGAGAAGATTTGTACGCCACGAGCCTTAAGCGGTAGAAAGGGGGATAACGAGCTTTCGTTACTCGCTCCGATTATTTCGACGCATGACGCTCGTCTTGTTGGGCGAGATAAACTATCCATAGTCTTTAGTGCATTTCAACTCCTAAACCCTTTCATCGACGAAAGGTAATAAAATCAACAACCATTACCCTTAGTAGGCCGAACTACGAGGCTCTGACTTTCCCATTGCACACGGGAGTACGTAGGCACGAGGATCTCAATCCTTGCCGAGCACCTAGGTTCAATCTAACTTATAATTCAACTCATTTCCCTCTAGCAAGCAATTCGTTTAAGCATAGACATCCTTTCTCGCGCGTTAACCTAGATGGTTCCCATCGAGTACGATGGATGTAGGGGGTGCTAATACCTTCCCTCTGCATAACCGACTCCCGAACCCAGGCAATGGTTCCGTTGACCTTTGTCCTCATCCTTTTCCTCCCGGGTTGTATCTATATCTTCCCTTTCCCTCTTCGGGAATAAATAGAATTAGGTGGCGACTCTTCGGTCCGTCCGGCGCGCGGCTCAATCCATTCGGATCGCGTGAGGTCGTATTTTTCGGGGTACGACAGAGACCATTATACTTAAATGGAGACTCGGAAAGAATGAGATCGTTGTACAAAAACAATACTCAAAGACGAGACCATTGTACTTAAATGGAGACTCGGATGAAATGGGATCGTTGTACTTAAACGAGAGCCCAAGACGCGACCGTTGTACTTAAACGGAGACGCGGAAAAAATGAGACTGTTGTACTGAAACAAGACTCAAAGACGAGACCATTGTACTTAAATGGAGACTCGAAAGGAATGGGATCATTGTACTTAAATGATAACCCGAGACGCGACCGTTGTACTGAAACGGAGACGCGGAAGAATGAGACCGTTGTACAAAAACAATACTCAAAGACGAGACCATTGTACTTAAATGGAGACTCGGAAAGAATGGGATCGTTGTACTTAAACGAGAGCCCGAAATGCGACCGTTGTACTGAAACGGCGTCATGAGAAAATGAGATTGTTGTACTAAAACAATACTCAACTGGGGATAACAACAAAACTTGGTAGAAGCATCCACCCTGGGAGATGAAGTTGTATTCTGTGGGGAATAAATCAATCTGATGGGAGATATAACAGGTCTTATGTAATATACCTCAAAACTGGCCCATGCTGGCATGTATATGTTTGAATTTATGGCGTAATGCTCCATGACGATGGAAATGCTACGCTTTGGAGGATGCAAATGATTATGCATATGCAAATGCAAATGAGATCTCCTGATAAGGAGACTGCAGGTAATTCCAAATAACTTGGCTGGTGAGAAACGATGATCACTGCATTGATCTGGTTTGTCCTGATGAGGGGGAAACAACTCTGCGGGGAAAATTGTTAATAATTCACTGGCTCTGCATAGCCGCCACTGCCAAAAATAAATTGGACTTTGAGATTGGAGCGCCAAGACCCTGCTGGAGATGGACCCTTCTTGAATTCTGTTGGGGAAGTGAGGACTTCCTGGGAACCAAAGGCATGACACTGCTGAGGAAGCACTGCTGGGGAGGCAAGACACTCCTTATACTGCTAAGAATTGCCCCTGTCTGAAGGGAGACTTCTGCTTGGAGACGACACCCACTCTCTGCTATCTTGCTGGGGTGAAATTTCACCTTGCACATGGCTGGGGATGATTGAAAACACCCTGGGAGACACTTGTTTCTGTCTAAACAAAAAGGGAATGCCCATCCTGGATAATTGTTGTTAGCTTTGTTAGCAACATCAGCACCTTTACCTGCATGAACACAATCGATAGTACCTGCAACATAGAGAATTAGTTTGGGACCTGCTTGCCCCAGGCTCATAGCATGAATCATTGTCTAGGTATCTCAACACCCTTTCTGAGTTATATTAAATGTTTCTATTCTCCTGCACGAGCTAGAAAAGCATTCAAATGTTCATAACACAATGTGAGTTACCATTTACTAGACGTTTTCACAATCAATCAATGCCAGATGAAAAAAAGTAAAAACAAAGAAGTAAAATAGTCAATTGACTGAAGTTGAATTTTATTGATTTGGAAAGGTGGCCCCGAATAGGCAATACAAAGGAAGCAGTTCCCTGGAATGAGGGAACAACTAAAAGAAAAACAAACTACCCTACTGGCAATGTGAGAAGTGAATCTCATCAAGTTTCAACCCAGTTATGACTCGTATGTCTTCAAGATGCTCCGCTCTCTTGCCTCTTGAGAAAAAGTAAGTGAACTGATCTTCAACCCTTAGGATAGCCTCAACTGTAGGTAGGTCATGGATCTCGCAGATCGCAGTCGTTCGTGTTAATCCCTCTTTTGCGTGGATCGCCCTTTCAGGTTTTCAATCCACCGGGATACCCTTTTTTGCCTGAGTTGTCCGATGTGGCTTTTCAACTCAGCGGGTGTACACATTTTTTTTAATATTTCCCTAACTTTTGCCCGAGCCTTTTATTCTGTTTTTGGCTCGCCGGGATGCCCATTTTTGCCTGGATCTTTATTCTGTTTTTATCCAGCGGGTCCTTTTTTACACGAAGTATTTTCTTACTGCGTCTGCGTTAACAGGGGATGGAAAGTCTTCTCCGTCCATGGTTGTCAGTATTAAGGCTCCGCCTGAGAAAACCTTTTTAACCACAAACGGTCCTTCATAGTTGGGTGTCCACTTGCCCCTGTGATCGTTGAGAGGAGGAAGAATCCTTTTCAGCACTAAATCTCCTGGCATGTACCTCTGTGGTCGCACCTTCTTGTCAAAAGCTTGCTTCATCCGTCGCTGATACAACTGTCCATGGCATACAGCTGCTAGACGCTTCTCTTCAATGAGGCTCAATTGATTATATCTGGATCGGAGCCATTCAGCTTCATCTAGCTTGATGTCCATCATCAACCTCAACGAGGGAATTTCTACTTCGATTGGTAGGACTGCCTCCATACCATACACCAAAGAGAATGGAGTTGCCCCAGTTGAAGTGCGCACCGATGTTCTATACCCATGCAACGCAAATGGTAACATCTCGTGCCAATCTTTGTATGTCACAACCATCTTCTGCACAATCTTTTTAATGTTTTTATTAGCCGCCTCGATGGCGCCATTCATCTTCGGACGATATGGAGAAGAGTTGTGGTGTTCTATTTTGAAGTCTCGACACAAGTCAACCATCATCTTGTTGTTGAGATTAGAACCATTATCAGTAATGATCCTTTCAGGGACTCCATACCGGCATATGATGTCCCGTTTAATAAATCGAGCGACCACTTGTTTAGTGACATTGGTGTATGAGGCTGCTTCAACCCACTTCGTGAAATAATCAATAGCAACTAGAATGAAGCGATGCCCATTAGAAGCTGTTGGCTCAATCTTTCCAATCATATCGATGCCCCACATAGCGAACGGCCACGGTGAAGACATGACACTCAACGGATTCGGAGGCACATGGACCTTGTCGGCATAAATTTGACACTTATGGCATTTACGGGAATATTTACAACAATCAGATTCCATGGTAATCCAATAGTATCCCGATCGCAATAACTTCTTGGCCATGGCATGTCCTCCAGCATGAGTACCAAAGGAGCCTTCGTGAACCTCCTGCATTAACATGTCTGCCTCGTGTCTGTCTACACATCTGAGCAACACCATGTCAAAGTTCCGTTTGTACAACACACCGTCTTGATTCAAGAAGAAACCTCCTGCCAGTCTTCTAAGAGTTTTCTTATCTTTACTGGATGCCCCAACCGGGTATTCTTGAGACTTCAGGAATTGTTTGATGTCATGGTACCAAGGCTTATTATCTTCACCATCATCAACTGCGAAGACATAAGCGGGTCTTTCAAGCCGGGAGATCGAAATTCGAGGCACGAAATTCTCTTGGCAAACTTTAATCATGGACGACAAAGTTGCTAGAGCATCGGCGAACTGGTTTTCGTCTCTAGGAACATAGCTCAGCTTGACCTTGGTAAAGAAAGTTAACAATCTCCTGACATAATCTCTGTAAGGAGTCAAACAAGCTTGATGAACTAGCCATTTGCCATTGACTTGATTTACCACCAAAGCAGAATCTCCGAAGATCTCAAGGTTCTTGACTCGCAAGTCTATTGCCTCTTCGATCCCCATGATACAAGCTTCATATTCCGCCTCATTATTAGTGCACCCGAAGGTCAACCGAGCGGCTAGAGGTGTGTGGACCCCTTTTGGCGAGATAATAACAACACCTACTCCACTCCCATTCATGTTTACAGCCCCGTCAAACATCAACTTCCATCTGGATTCAGGATCAGGCCCCTCCTCCGGAAGTGGTTCTTCGTGGTCTTTCGACTTGAGAAACATGATGTCCTCATCCGGAAACTCAAACCTCATGGGTTGATAATCATCAATCGGTTGCTGGGCCAAGTATTCTGACAAAACACTCCCCTTTATTGCCTTTTGTGAAGTGTATTGTATGTCATACTCCGTGAGTATCATCTGCCAACGGGCCACTCTTCCTGTCAAAGTCGGCTTCTCGAAGATGTATTTTACAGGATCCATCTTGGAAATTAGGAGAGTAGTGTGTGTCAGCATGTACTGTCTTAGTCGGCGAGCAGCCCATGCCAAAGCGCAGCAAGTTTTCTCGAGTAGTGAGTATCGTGTCTCACAATCGGTAAACTTTTTGCTAAGGTAATAAATGGCGTGCTCTTTTCGACCAGACTCGTCCTGCTGACCCAGCACACACCCCATCGATCCTTCGAGCACAGTAAGATACATGATCAGAGGCCTCCCTGGCACTGGAGGCATAAGAATTGGTGGTTCCAACAAGTACTCTTTGATTCGGTCGAAGGCCTGCTGACAGTCTTCATTCCGATTAATGGCCTGATTCTTCCTCAGAAGCTTGAAGATGGGCTCGCACGTGGCCGTTAGGTGAGAAATAAACCGTGCAATATAGTTTAGCCTCCCCAAGAAGCCACGCACTTGCTTTTCAGTCTTCGGCTCAGGCATTTCTTGGATAGCTTTAACCTTAGCCGGATCAACTTCAATTCCTCGTTCACTAACAATGAAGCCGAGTAACTTGCCAGAACGAACCCCGAAAGTACACTTATTCGGATTTAACCTCAGTCTGAACTTTCGAAGCCTATCAAACAATTTTGCTAGGTTGACCAAGTGATCCTCCTCTGTCTGGGACTTGGCTATCATGTCATCAACATAGACCTCAATTTCATGATGGATCATGTCGTGAAACAACGTCACCATTGCCCGTTGGTAGGTAGTTCCTGCATTCTTTAAACCAAACGGCATGACCTTGTAACAAAAGGTGCCCCAAGGAGTGATGAAAGTTGTCTTCTCCATATCCTCGGGAGCCATCTTGATTTGATTATAGCCTGAGAATCCGTCCATGAAGGAGAACACGGAAAACTGAGCAGTATTATCGACAAGTACGTCTATGTGAGGTAGAGGGAAATCATCTTTGGGGCTGGCCCTATTCAAATCCCTGTAATCCACACACATTCTGACTTTGCCATCTTTCTTAGGAATCGGCACAATGTTAGCTACCCATGGAGGATAACTAGTCACGGCCAAGAAGCCAACATCAAACTGTTTTTGCACTTCTTCTTTTATTTTAATTGCCATGTCTGGACGCGTGCGCCTCAACTTTTGCTTTACCGGAAGACAACCTTCTCTGAGAGGTAGCTTGTGTACCACAATGTCAGTGTCTAAACCAGGCATATCTTGGTAGGACCATGCGAAGACGTCAACGTATTCTCGAAGCATAGCCATCAAACGAGTCTTGACAGATTCTTCTAATGCAGCTCCGATCTTGACTTCTTTCTTGTCCTCTTCAGTACCCAGGTTTATCACTTCAACATCTTCCTCGTGCGGCTGAATCATCTTCTCCTCTTGTTTGAGCAGTTTGGCCAATTCTTCGGGTAAATCGCAATCCTCTTCACCTTCCTCATCGGCTTGATAAATTGGATTGTCGAAGTCATACTCAGCCATAACAGGGTCGTCATTGATAAGATCCGGTGACGAGCACCTGCATGAATGATGATTCATGCAAGGCTTTAGCAACAACTTGATAAAATGAGAAACATTGCCATTTAAAACTTTTCTTTCTTTTTGAAAAACAAAAGTAAAAAACGAAAGACAGAGAACAACATGAAATGAATGTGAAACGTCAATTTTATTTATGATTGTGTTAATGAACAAATGAACCCTTACAAAGAGCCACTATGCCCCGGGCAAGACATAGTGCTTTAATACAGGAAAACAGAAACAAAAATCATTACTCTTCAAAAGATGTTACTGAAATGAGCCTTTCTGACGTCCAGTTGCTAAGCTGAGCTCCTGGGACGGCAGGCCTAATCCATTCATCTAGGTCACAGTCACTATCAACAGCTTCATCCTGCACTGCGCTGATATTTCCGTAGTCTACCACTCCCGCACTTGTGAAAGTGACCGGGCTCTGACAACCTTTTGCACTTGGTTCAAACGAGGATCCTCCAGGGTGATAGCCAATCCCAAACATATCTTTCTTCTCCGGCAATTCGATTGGGCTGCCCCAACCTTCTCGCACTCCAGATTCTACTAATTCACGCGCTTGTTTATACGAGGCTATGGAAACCCCCTTCTTCGGTACTTCAGGAGAAGTTGCTACGGCGGATGCTTGCTCGGACTTCAAGGGCTCAAAAGTTTGACATGGGGTCTCGACTATTTCGCCATCCATCTCCACATATTTGAATGAGGCTAGATGACTGACGAAGATATCTTCTTCCCCACTGACCGTCACAACTTGACCTTCCCAGACGAACTTTAATTTCTGATGAAGTGTAGAAGAAACCGCTCCTTCCGAATGTATCCAGGGTCTTCCAAGTAAACAACTATATGCCGGCTGGATATCCATCACATAAAACGTGGTATTGAAGACTTGTGGACCTACCTTGATGGGTAATTCCACCTCTCCAAATACCGATCTCCTTGACCCGTCAAATGCTCGAACCACTAGGTCACTGGGCTTGAGCACCACTCCATCATAGTCCAGCTTCATCAATGCCTTCTTAGGTAAGACGTTCAGAGATGAACCAGTATCCACTAGCACATGGGAGAGTATTGCACCCTTGCATTCCAGAGAAATATGCAATGCCCGATTGTGAGCACGCCCATCAGCAGTTAAGTCCAAGTCCGTGAAACCCAATCCATGACTGGCGTTGACGCTGGACACAACCGTTTCTAACTGGTTTACAGAAATATCCTGAGGCACGTATGCCTTGTTCAGAATATTTAAAAGGGCCTTCCTGTGAGAGTCCGAACACATGAGTAATGATAAGATGGAGATCTTTGACGGCGTCTGCTGCAAATGGTCTACAATCTTATAGTCACTCTTCTTGATGATCCTCAGGAATTCTTCGGCTTCTTTATCAAAGGTGAGATCTGGGTCAGTTGATGGAGTTGGATCGTTGACAACTACTGGTTGCTTTCCCCTGGCTCTAGCTTGGGCTTCGGCAGTATCCCTGGGTGGTATCACATTGCTTCTCAGTGCTTCCGGCGCAAATAGTCTTCCGCTTCTAGTAAAACCCCCTACTCCAACATTCTCTACTTGAGCTGGGGTTATACTAGTCGTGGCCAACTCTTGTCTCTGGCCGTTGCAATACACTTCGCCACCATAATTCCAAGGAACTGCTCTGTCACTTTGGTACATTATGGGTCCAGCAGTGGTAAAAGTTATTGGCGCCGCTCTGGCACGCGAAGGAACTTGGGATGGATCATAAAAGATAGTCACTGTAGACACTTCACTTTCTTTCACAATCTTGTCAAATTGAAGCACTCCTTCATCAATCATACCTTGAATTCCGGCCTTCAATCGTTTACAACCGTTGGTAGCTTCTGTACATTCTGAACAATCATCCTCGCATCCGGGGAAAATGCCCTTCTTCAACAAGCAAACCTTGATAGCAACCAATGAAGTCTGCAAGTCATCTACATCATCCACCAAATTCAATTTCTCCCCTTCACCAATTGCACCAACCGTGCCCCTGTGAGGAGGCATGGGATTTTCCAGCACATTAGGAGAGGGAGCGAAATTGATCGCTTTAGAATCCAACAAGTCCTGAACAACATGCTTCAATGCTTTACAATTCTCAGTACTATGTCCAGGAGCTCCAGAATGAAACTCGCATCTAGCATTCGAGTCATAACCTTCAGGGATTTGGCCTGGCCTCGGAGGTTGCAAGGTCCGGAGCTGAATCATTTGAAGCTGTAGGAGATTCTTCAACAGTTGGGAGTAAGACATTGGTGGAGCTTCAATATGTCTATCCTTCACCCTCTGGGAGTAGTACGGACGAGGGGGTCTTGGCTGATACCCCTGTGAGCGTTGGGTTATGGAGGCTGAATCCGTTGTTGAACTGGAGGAGTTGAAATAGTGACGGGGGCCACTTGTTGATAATATCCTTGGTGCATCATTCCTCTTTGTGCGTATACTGCTCCTGTTTCTCCTTCCCTCCTTTTCACAAAGGGTTTCTTGATACCAGACACCGAAGCGCTTCCATTCTGAATTTTCCCTTGTTTGAGCCAGCTTTCAATTCTTTCTCCAGTCAGGATAATGTCCGAGAAGCCACTTGAGGAACAACCAGCCAACCTTTCCATGAAATGCCCTGGGAGGGTATTCAGGAAAAGATCGACCATCTCTCTTTCCAGTAAAGGTGGTTGCACTCGGGCGGCTACCTCACGCCACCTCTGTGCATATTCTTTGAAGTTCTCCGAGCTCCTCTGTGTCAAGCTTTGGAGCTGAGTACGGCTAGGTGCCATGTCAATGTTGTATTGATATTGTCTGAGGAAGGCCTCTCCCAAATCCTTCCAACTTCTAATAGAGCTCCTTTCCAACTTCATGTACCACTCCAAGGACCCTCCAGAAAGGCTATCCTGGAAGTAGTACATCCATAGTTTCTCGTCTCGCGTGTGGGCCGCAATCTTCCTGTAGAAGGCCTGTAGGTGAGTTTTCGGGCAAGAATTGTCGTTGTATTTATCAAATGCTGGTGGCCTGAACTTGTGTGAAATGACCACCCCAGGTACTAAACCCATATCTGACACGTCAATTCCCAAAGTGTCTTTGCACTCTAAGGCCTTGACCTTCTCTGCAAGCACCAAGAAGTCGTTGAGATTTCCGTCACCGCCGAAACCCATATCATTATTGAAATACTGGAATTGGTCTTCCTGCCTGTCGTGCACAGGAACATACGTAGACATAGCTGGATCTGGAACATTAGGTCCACTCTGACCGTTGTTGGTGTTGGGAGGACCCCTTGTCCGCCGGAAGTGGTTGCCTGAGCATTGGTGTTAGGAGGAGTTAACCCTTGAATTGCATTTCTCAGCTCCTGCTGCCCCTGGGCCATCCCCTGCATCAGAGTCATAAATTCTGCCATCTTGGTACGGACATCGTTGAGTTCTGTCTGCATGGCATCCATTGCTGTTCTTTGATTGCTGCGGGTCGCGTACCGATGAGGTATATTTTGTCGTAGGTACCGGGTCTTGGCGGCTCTCGCAATCTTTGCCTGTTTGAACATAGATAAATTAAACATCTTGAAGAAAACCTGCAAAGACAAAGACAAAATGCAAATGATGTGTATGCAATGCAATGTGTTCCTTTTATTCCCGAGTATTTTTCCTGTATCCAGTCCTGGAATTAAGAAGATAAGAATTGGGAAGAAGACCCAAGTAATATTTAGACATAATGATGGCTGTGGAGAATCGGTGCTCAATACCCCGTGTCGGTGCAAATAACGAACAAGAAATCCGGAACAAATCAATCATATAAACTGGAGTTTGAAAAAATACAAAGTCCCCGAAGGGTGCCAATCACAATAACAAAAGTACATCACATATAGGGAATCCCACAACAAGCCTGTGGGTAATCCGAGTACAATAACATGAAATTAAACACTAGGGAACTCTATATCTTTCAATCTCCAGCTAAGGCATTTGACGCTCTGGAACAGCTGAACCACATCTGGATGACCGGGCTCCTGGATGAGCTTCTGAATGAGGAGGTCCCTCGTATCAGAAGAAGCGTGTAACTCCTCGATCTGCTGTAGAAAAGCTGCCTCATTCTCCTTGCTTTGACTTGATTCGGCTTTCGACCTTTTCACATCAGCTTTCAACTTCAAGTCTTCAATCTCCTTTTGAGCTTCCTTCAGTGCCTGCTGGCTTTCTGCTACGCGCTGGAGACGGTCCTTCTCCTGATAATAAGCCTTCCTGAGAAGTTCCTTCTGCCCATCTAAAGAATCCTGAAGGCTTTTGACTTCCTGCTTGTGCTTGGCATCCAACTCCTTTTGTTTCTTCAAATTTTCGTCCCATTTCTCCTGCCATAAAGTAACAGCTTCATTGGCTTCACTAAGATCTTTCTTCTCTCTTCGGCGCTGGGCCGTCTTGTGAGTCTCAGCTAAACCTTTCTTTCGGAAATAGAGCTCTCTATCTTCAAAGTCCTTCTGCTTAAGACGGACTATCTCTTCGGCTTGCACAGCTCTATCTTCTAATCGACGGTTCTGGATCATCAGCTTTTGACAAGAATTAAGAGCCTCTTGATTTTCAAACCTCAGTTGCTTAACCAAAGCTTCTAACTTCTGATACTCCTCCAAAGGTACCGTAGTCCTTGGTGCCACCTCTTTAGGGTAAAGAGGTGTCTCTCTGGAAAACGGTAGAAGATGAGTCTTCACACGATCCTCCAGCCAGCTGGCAAAAGGATCATAGGTATTAGGATCTACTCTTCCAAATTCTTTCTTTCCTTTCATCACCCTAATTTCCCAATATTGGGATGCTAGGATGCTCATTTTGGAGTTTCCCTCTGCTGGAAAATATAAGGACTCATTTGCATCGTCGATCACAGGTATGTCTCTTAAAGGATAGCCGAACTGTTTCCTGGACAAGATAGGATTGTAGCTAATCCCACCTTTTCTTCCCATCAAAGGCACATTCGGAAAGCTACCACAACTGACTAACATTTCTTTGCCCACCAAATCTCTGTTGCATCCCCAAGCAATGTCAGTTGAGGTTAAGCCCATTAATCTTTTGGACCACTTCCAAGATTGCTTCAAATCCTGAAAGGGTCCTGATTTAGGGAGTTGCCTTACAAACCAATCAGCAAATATGGGAGCACAACAGTTTACATATCCCTTCCTCTTTTCATTTCTGTGGTGAACTCCATAATAAAAGTCAGCTAGCAATGTAGGAACAGGATTTCTCTTGACGAAGATGGTGATGGCCTCCATGATAATCAGCCCTTTCTCTCCTGGAAACAAACTGATTCCATATACTACCATAGCCAACAGTGCTTTGAAGTCTGCCCACTTCTTTTTCGATGCCATAAC
Organism: Lathyrus aphaca; assembly: GCA_963966055.1. Lineage (NCBI taxonomy): Eukaryota > Viridiplantae > Streptophyta > Magnoliopsida > Fabales > Fabaceae > Lathyrus > Lathyrus aphaca. The sequence goes on from OZ014522.1 coordinate 94,929,058, forward strand.
ACGTGCCTCTGCAACAAGAAAGTCCAAAGGGATTCCTTTACTTTGGCCAGCCTCTAATCCCACCTTGAGTCTAGGCATACTCAAATGACAGGCAATAGTGATATCCTCATGAGATGGGATCCTCTCCGAAACATAGTAAGGTACACCCTCCTTAACAGGAACACTCAGCATGCTAGAAACCTCCTCTAATGTAGGTTCCAGAATATAATCAGGAAAAACAAAGACCCTCAGCTGTGGATCATAGAACTGCAACAAAGAATGCAAGCTATCCTTCTGGTCGACTGTGGGCTTGCTCACATAATTCAGTATCTTGCCATACTCTTTCCTGAAATCATCAAGGACTCGGTCACCCATCAAGCTAATCAAACCCTGAACACTCTCTGTCTCTGGCTGCGGGAAAGTATAATGAACATTTCTCTTCCTCGGAATCTCCATGTTGAAGTAGCAAATATGACCAGGACCTAGGAAGTAATGAACCCTGGGAATAAAAAGAACACAAAATGATTAATGATGCTATGATGCTTATGCAAGACAAGGCATGTGATCAGTGAAGTGTCTGTGATGTGCCAATCATATAATCAGGTGTCGGTGCACGGTCTCAAAATCCAGATATCATAATAATCATTCCTCTGATCCGGGATCCACAACTTAAGAACAGAAATCCAGATCACAAAACTGAACCAAAGGCAAAGTGGGTATGCTGAAGGTACCAGGGTTCCTGCAAACCTGTAAACCCCTCCCAATCTCACGGGTGTGCTACTCGGGTCAAACATCACGGACTCTCGAGGCCGAATAGCAATAATACGTTCACCATTTCCGAGACACGGCTCATGACCAAATCAGGGAATCGGTTTGGCATTATGTACTACTCAGGGAGGTCTCAGTTGAGTCCGGAAAAACAAGCATCCCTCACAAGTCTCCAGCTTCAAGCACTGAGTCGAGAAACAATAGTACATTCATCCCGAAGGGTACAATACTATCGTCATACGATCAGTTTGCTTTAACTGAATTCCTATGAGAGAACCAGGCCATCCTATGCGAGTTCCCAGTGGGCCCTCGGATGCGAGTGGGTTTGCCAACAAATGTGGTCTGCCACTGTCATCACTGGAGAGGGATGTTTCCACAAAGGTTCTCAATGATCGGTCCCCTAACTGCACATAACTATCAAGGTAGCGCATCAACCCAGGAAGATTTCGGTATCAATACATTCCCGAGAAGGTCGCAAGTCAAGGTGTGGAACTCACTACTACCAACATAGCAAGATGCCATGAAGCCAAAGTGGAACCACTCTAAGTCCTAGGGTGCACTCAAGCCGGGTAGTTGGCTTATCTCACAGTAACTCCCAACCCACAGAAAAAATGAAAACCAGCACAACCAGAAAGTCCAGTATAATATGATGCATGGAAAATAAAATACTGAAAGCGGTAAATAAATGCGATAAAGTAAAGCTGTAAATAAAACTGTAAATGAAAACAGTAAAACTAAACTAAAGCACACAACAGAAAACAAACACCCAAAGAAGCAAAACCAAACAGGCGCTAGGATTGACTCTACAAGGGAAACCGGAAGAATCAGGCATCATCCCCAGCAGAGTCGCCAGCTGTCACTCCCGGGATTTTCATCCTAGTACAAACGCGAAAGTGGCGCGGAAAAGGTAGAGTCGCCAGCCAGACATTTTTATCCCGAAAGAACGGGAAAGGTAATGTTGCACAAACCTGAGGAAGAAGGAAAGGACAAGGCCTTGCGAACCAAAGATCTGAGTTCGGGAGTCGGTTACGACCTGGGAAGGTATTAGCACCCCAGATCGTCCGCCGTACCCGACGGGATCCACGCTTGCTTGTTTGTTTCAAAGGGTGAGAAGAAAAACTGCTGCTGAATAAAACCGCTAACTGGAATGGAAATGAGAAATGAGAAAGGGAACTGAAAATGAAAACTAAACTAAAGAATGGGGAAAATTTAGGGAAAATAAAGAATGTGCTCGAACGGGCCCTACCCCGCTGCCTACGTACCTCATCGGGATAATGAGGATCAGAGTCGACGTAGTTCGCCTAACTAAGGTGGGAACTATTTGTTTGTGTTTTTTATGTTGGAACTGCGTATGTCTATGCTCAGGTGTTGCAGGCTCGTCTGGTACGAGTGCGTTTACCGTCTTGCATGAAAGACAAGTCGTCGCGAGTTCGCGTTATGAGTGAATGAGATGAGAAAAGAAGTTCTCGCAGGATAGTCGCTTGTTGTGTGTTTTTGTCTTTTATGAGTTTCGTATGAATTTGGCACAAGGAAGTGAATTCAAACTCTTTTCCATGGAATGTACACTTGACTCTACATTCCAAGATGGAATAATAGAACAAGCATACCCAGCAAGGAGAATTTATCCAAGACTGGTTTCCCAGGATTAGGGTTTAAGTTCACTAGCTTGTTGAACTTTATTAAGTGTTTTTGTTGCTTTTGTGAAGAAGTGTCTTTTAAGCTTTCCTTGTGAACAATTCCTTGATGAGACTTGTGCATCATGATAAACAAGCTTACACCACTCCAAGATGGAATGAATGCAAGTGCTTCATGGAATAAGGCTATACACAAGGAATCCTTCCATTTATTTATTAAGTGTTTTTGGATTTTGTTTGAAGATAAGAAGAGAATGACTCAAGTTGCAAAAGGAAAAAAATCTAAGGGGCTAAGACTCAATCCTACTTTTGTTTATTTATTTACAAAGTGGTCCTAATGGTTAGTGAAGTCTTCTATTCCTAATGGAAACTTAAAACTAATAGAATTCAACTTACTTCTTAATGAAGTTAAGTTGATTCTAAGAACACAAGGGGGAATCCTATACAAGTTGTAAAAACCAAATGAAACAAAAATAATGAAATTAAACACAAGGAATAAAATTCTACAAATGCACTTAGAGGCAATGAATAATAAAAAAATGGTCCATTTATTTATTCTACTTCTACATGGAAATGAGCTTAATCCTAAGTTCCAAATCTAAGCTAATCTTAATATTTATTCTAAAAACTAACTTTAACTAGCCTAAGTCTAAATTAAATTCTATGACTAAATTTAACCTAGACTATTTATTATTTATTTTTTTTGACTTATTTCTAACTATGTTTAAACTAATGGGATTTATGCCTAACTAGGTCTAAAACTAATATTCTTAAAAAAATATTAAATCTCCTAGAAAAATTATGAAACTTAAACCATAGGGTCCTAACACTATCTAAAATATTGTATTAAGAGGGATCCTAAAAAATCTTATTTTTTCTATGCCTAACAATTAATTATTTCCAGCTAAGAATTAACTACTAATTCCTAAGGATTATATCACTAAAACCTAAGATACAAGCTCCTAAAAATTACATAAAAAATATCCTAAGAACTATTATGAGTCCTTTAATTACAGAAAAAAGAATGGCTCAAAAAAGTTGCTGGAAACTACTTAAATAAAATAAACAAAATCCAGCATAAATAATAGAAATCCAATAAAAGCTAATTGAAAGAAAATTCAGAATTAATTCAAAAATAATCAAATTTCAGAAAATAAAAATATCCCAACTTTCAAAAATGACTTATTAAGCTTCTTAATTTTTTTGGGAATTTTCTAATTATTTTTATTATTTTTTATGAAATTATTTCTAAACTATAATTAACTACAAAATAAATTCTAAAGAAATAAATACAGGGAGGTGAGTTAAGTTATTTTTCTGGGTATTATTTTTCATGGGCCTAACAGAGGGAGTGTGAAGAGCAATGGACCTGAGCCCATTTTCGTTAGAACCAGGGAGGTGCTGGAAGCAGAGGTTTTATGTTTGTTTTCTTAATGGGCCCATAAGTGGGGGTGCCAAAATTAAACATATCTTTTGATTAATTTAAAGGATGAATTGGACTAATCTTACAAAAAAGCGATTAAATTCTAATCTTATAAAAAAAGGATTAAATTCTAATCTTATGAAAAAAATGGATTAAATTCTAATCTTATGATAATATTTAATTAAAATCTGAATTAAAAAATGAATTAAATCTTAATCTAATATTTTTATATAAACTCTTAATCTTAGAAAATGAATTAAATATTAATCTCATGATTATATCAATTAAGCTAATATTTTAACCTAAGAAAAATAATCAAATTAACTTATGATTATATTTTTTTCTAAAATCTTGACTTAAGAAAAGGGATTAAACTAATCTTATCAAAATAAATTTTTTTCTAAAAAATCTTAATTTGAGAAGAAGAAATAAATTTTAATAATCTTATGATAGAGTTTTTTCTAAAACCTTAATTAAAAACAGAATTAAACTAAACTTATATAAAATTTTCTAAAGTCTTAAATTAAACTAATGAATTAACTCTAAATAAATCTTTATATAATATCAATTAAAACCTTAATTTAATTATGAATTTTTTATTACAATCAGACTTAAAAAATACAAACAATAAAAAGAAAAAGTCAAAAATCCAAAACCCAAAATAACCCTAATCCCCTTCTTCTTCCCCTTGCGCCGCACAACCCCCTTTCCTCCTCTTCATCTTCTTCGTCATTTTCTCTCACCCTCATCTTCACCGTTTCCTCTCTCCCACTGTGAATTCAGTACCCTTGACAAAATCCCCTAAATCGAAACCGATTACCCAGCCTTTCTTCCCCAAACTAACATTTAAACCCTAGCCGCCCTCAATTTGTCACCGTCTTCCTCTTCTTCAGCTTTCTATCATTACCATCACAACCCAAACTAAGCAACACAAAACCTAAATTCAACACCCTTTCCGAAAACAAGCTCTGACCAACAAAGGGCTTCCCTACCCGTTATCAAGAATGCAACCGGCGTCTACGTCTACAAGAGAGTTTGAACGTGTACCTGGTGAAATTGTTCACGTCGGAGAAGCTTCTTGGCCGCGAGATCACCGAAACTCAGGTCCTCTTTGCCGCGAAGTTCCAACAGCAACTGCGTCGGCAACGTCAAAAAGTGTGCCGTGAAACTCTACCCAGGTATGCGCCTGCGACTTGCTCGCCTTGACTCGCCCCGAAACCTTTTCTTCGATCCGTGCAAGTCGTATCAAGTGTCGTACTCTTACCGTTGTTATGCCATAGCTTTTTCTGATCA